>DF365305.1:19673-37535 GCA_000787875.1 Solanum virginianum
ATCCGAGGTCTCTTTGACCCAAAATTCAATTATCACAACTAGGACAACTTTAAGCCACTAAAAATACAAAAATACTTTTGGAACAGTCTAAAATTATACCAAAGCTCATTCTAGAAATAAAAGAATCACCTCTCGGAACTAATGGAACCATTAGAAATCCAATAAGAGCATTCAAAACTCAAAATATTAATCAAAGCAAAACTTTCATCAAATCTTAACTCAATTTTCAACTTCGGATCTCAAATTCACCTAATTACTCCAAGTTTGATTCCGGTGACTCTCTAAAATCAATTTTTACATCTGAACTGATGGAATTAACACAATTCTATCTTAAGACTTGAAACTCAAAATTAAGCAACTTAAACCTTTAAAACTCAACTCTTTAGTGAAATCTCAACTTTTTTATGAAAATTTTCAAAAATCAACTTTCATAATCAATCAAATAAGACTCGGGGTAACTATCACAAGGAGTAAAATGATAATTTTTTTAATATATAAAAAGTAACCTTAAAGTTCATTACACTTAAATAATCTATTGGATATCTTTCGACTGACTTATAAAAAGAAAGAACATGAAGCGACACAAGCCAATAAATATCCAAACATGAAGAAGATTATTTGTGAATGGTGTCTTCAAAATCAAGACCATGTAAATATAATAGGAGAATCCTTAGCAAGATTTTGAGCACAAATTATCTCAAGGTTTGGTTTGACAAATCCAAGCTAAGACATGTATCAAGTCATTTCATTGATTCTAATAGAGTGGGTCGATTGATATACAAATGTATGGAGATGAAATTGGAATCCATAAGGAAAAAACAGACTAATTTTCTAAAAATGATGTTTCTAATATAAATGAAACTGATTTGTTTTACAGGTTACAAGCTGATCATTCTCTTGCTAGGAAACAACTAGAAGAAGAAAGCATGACAAAGAAAGGCTTATGATGGATATTTGTTGCAATAAAGATAGATCTAGAAAAAAAACTTTTATGGATTATTCAAAAATATGCAAAGCCACATTGCTTTGAGAATATCAACATGAACATCTTGAATTGTCACTATAGTACAAACAAAAGAGCAAGGATGACAAATGTGCTTTTTGAAGAATATATTCATTGGTTTGACCATAAGATGCATGGTAGACGAATTTTGCTTGTCGTAGACAATTATCTAGCACGTCATAGAAATATTAAGGACTACAAAGTGTTGAATTATTTTTCTTACCACCCAATATGACATAAAAAAATTCAACCTTATGATGCTGGGATAATAAGAGATTTTAAGATGTATTATCGTAACAGATTTTATTGTAGAATATTAGAAGGCTATGAAGTGGGGCAAATTGATTGCTCCTCATTATTGCATTTCATATTTTGATTGATAAAGTTATCACTGCAAAGCTTTCCAAAACCTAATATCTCACATTATCTACGAGATCAACGATACTCATTTATCTAACACCTCACTATTATTAGACGATAAGTATATATATCATTCTTTCTTTATAATGTAATATGAAGTGGTTATTGAACACATTTTATCATAGACAAACATAAAGTAAATTGAACATCTCCACATGAGCTTAAAATAAAACATATCTCAACATGGGCTTAAAATAATTTTACTTTTTCTTTTTCTTATCGAGAACCTAGAGTAATATTTGACTCTCAAAATTCAAACATCGTAACATAAATTGGAGGGCATGTATAGGAGCGATTGATTTAGAAAAGAAAGTTGACATTAACTGAAGCTAAAACTTGAAAGCATGACAAGAAACTTTAAGGAGAATCTACTAGATGCTAAATTTTATATTGACACTCTCTAATTACCTTTTAAAAAAATTATCTTTCACTCTCTAATAAGTAATTTTTTTTTCAATGAGTAATTTTCTTAAACTTCACCTATCACTATTGATAACTAAATGAAGAAAGACCTTCTCTGCCAGAAAAAAAAAAGAATTCCAATGATAAAAAAAAAAAATTGTTCCATCTAATTTGTCCTCTTCTTTAAATGTCGATCACTGCTTACAAAAAACTCAGCATATGCCAGAGGAGGTAGAGGTTGAGTGGTGGATCTAATCTCTTGGGGAGATGGATTATTGAGCTTTTCAATCTCTTTTTGCATTGCTCGAGCATAATTCAGCTGGGTGTCAAGTTTTTGCACCTTGGCCTTTTCAACTTCATGAGCTTCTTCTTGTTTGAGATGTGCTATCTTTATATTTGTTATTTTTCTCATCAAAGATTCTGTTCTATTCTTCAAAGCTTTCATTTTCTTTTTATTGTTTCGACTTTCACCTTGACCTTCTTATGTCCTCCTCGAGTATGATTGATAAACCCCACAAAAATATCTTTGCTGAGTATAGCATTTTCATTTTTTTTCAATGCGTTCAAATATGATATGGTTTGTATCTCTGTGTCTTGCAATTTGCAGAAACGAGAAATGTATTTTACGAGGTCTCTGAATCCTATATGTTGTGACAGAGACACCAAAAAATAAAGTGAAAAGAGAGTGAGAAGTTGTGATTGAAAATCCCGAATTCTCAAATTGCATTAGAGAAAGAAATTGAGGGGTAGAAATGAAGGAACAAAAGAAAGATTGTTATAATTGGTCTGAGATATTTTTACAAGATAGTATTTGAAAGTTCTATAAATAACATTCTATATATGAAAAGATTTACATTAGATTTGGTTAAAAACCAAAAGTAGACCAAACTTATCAATCTTGAAAACCAACCAAAAATATAATTTTTAACAATAAAACAAACATCATAAAATAGGAAAAATAAATTATTATTATTATTATTATTATTATTATTGATTCATTATTTGCCCAATGAACCGAAATAGAATAGAAGATCATGCAAAATTAATGGTATTTAATAGGAAAATCCACAATTGTCCTCCATGAAATTAATTTCAAGTCATCATCTATTAAATCAAATATTACTTGGTGGAAAAATGAAAAAGAATTTCATTTCTATTATCAAGCTCTGTTTAAAAATTTAATCAGAAAGAAATATGCGGGATAGAGTGAATTTAAAATTTAAAAAATCATAGTTATGTTGTGAGACCCCGTGGTTCTCGTCTTCCATAATATGATAGGGTAGATTGTTATATAAGACATATATGATTTTGGATAGGACCTAAGAATAATAAGACTGCCAATAGGTGGTAATATCAAGGACTTAAAGTTTTAAGACAAAGGAATCCCTTAAATACACATTTGGGATTAAAGAAATGGCCCGATTTGCACTTTGCTCTTTTCGGAAGGTTTAAACTAAGTTTCACTTTTCGGATGGGACTAAGAGTGTATAGTATGATAATAATAGATTTTTAATAATTATTTTAATAGCAAAAAGGTCATACATTAAGTTTTGGAATCAAGAAAGTTGCAAGATAAAGGTTGGAAGTTTCATTCAGGAATCCTTCTTAAATTTGGGTCAAATGTATCAGGTCATATCTCCTAAAATATAAGGACTTAGAAGGTCCATTACCTATCAAATTGAAAATCTACGAGTCTAGTTTGCAACGAACAAAACTGCACATCAAACTGACCTCAGAAGATAAAAGTTATGAATATTTTACTGGGACTGCACGAGCAATAAATCGGGTCATGGGCCAGGTCGGGTCAACCCACCTAGATGTTGGCTAATGTGAGCTTTTTAAAGCTCAAAACAGTCCCATTTCACCTCAAACAAATTGTAAACTGAACATAAAGTTCTCTCAAGGTCTCCAAGTGATTTAGGTGAATTTTGTCACATTTTTACTGTTAAAATTTGCCCCTATGCCTAGAAATACATGCCTTACCCTTTGCAATTGTTTCCCCTCCTATTAACTGTGTTAGGCTGCTTTTGGGATGTGAAAAAAATTGTGTTCTTGCTGGTTATTGTTGGTTTGCAGCTGGTGTGTTTAGATAATAATATTGGGGCTCTTTTACGGTCATTTTTACCATATTCAATGGACGTTTCCTTGCATAAATACTATATGGCGAGTCTGGTCATTAATGCTTAATTCTGGACTGTTTATAGGTGTGTTTAAGCTAAGTATATATAGTGGTTGCGAAGCTTAGGAAGTAAGGAACAACTCTTGTGAAGAGACTTTGGGCATTGGACGTCCGTTGGAAAGGTATGTTAAGGCTAAGCTCCATCCCTCCTTTTAGCACGAAATCTCAGAAGTTTCCAAAAATGTCAAATGTGATATCTTACTATTTCATTGCTAGAAATACCTTATGTGAAAGGTATTAGGATTGTACCTGAGTTATTTTCATGACGGTATTACGTTAACGTCACATTCATTCACTTAAATTGAACATTCAATATCTATATATCATTTTGTCAGGTTCCTAGTAACCTATCCATTGATTCGAGGTGTTTCTCTTCTTGGTATAGTGTCATCAAAATAAATGTATATTATGAAGGGGATGTAGTGTTCATAATCAGTCCTTCTTCCATACAAAAATATAATTGAAGCACTTAAGAGGTGACACGTTATTTTTCCAATAATCTCTAGCTTAATGCTCCTATTTACACTACTAAGGCACTTGATTCTATTTAAATACTTTCTTTTACTAATTGACATGAAACCAAGTATAAGAATTATGTAAAACACCTTTATGAACATTTTCAGAGTTAAGGCCTCATTCTAAATATTGAGCTAAGATGTCAAACTTATTCAGAAGACATGTAAGATCCCACAAGTCAGGTGTATATGCTACGATAATGATTTTGATGTTATGAGGATAAGTGTATTAATGAGCCAAGATTCGCTAAACTTATGCTATGGCCCACAATGTGCATTCAATATTCATATCATACATGATAAGTTATGCATGGAATCCGAGCTAGGCCATAGGTTGGCAAATATGATGCTAGTTTGGTACTAGAAAAGACCACCATTGCTACCATTTGGTTGGGTATGTCATGAATTTTCATCTATATATATGTATTCACGACATGCCATACTCTAGCATACCATGCATATTTGATCACTAGCAGGTTGATTGTTGGCCACTAAGGTTACTTGAGTTTTTGGTTACATGTGGTATTCCTATTACCCTTTTTACTACTGTTATATATGGTTTTACTTTCTGCCTTACATACTAGTATATGTTTATTTGTACTGACGTCCCGTCACCTGGGGATGTTGCATTTTATTTTGTGCGTACAGGTTTAGATAAGGATCTGATCTACCCCTCCACTAGGAGCCTAGTTCAGCTGTGAGTTGGTAAGCTCCACCTCTTCCTGGAGCTTTCATAGGATGTTTACTTTTTATTGTATATTTGGATATACTCGGGGCCCTATCCCCGCAGTATTAGTGATTCTCTTAGAGGCTATTATGGACACATTATTTTGGGTTGGCTCTCTTGTGCCTTTTAGTCTCCAGTATAGGGTTGGCATGTATATATAGTGTATGTCGATACCTCTATGTTGCAGCCTTGTCAGCTAGCTAGTACTTTATCATTTTGGTTTACCTATCTTGATGTACTTGATTTGCTGTTGACAAGGTCATGAGCCAAATGGTCCAGGCTTAGTTTTTTTTAGACATCATGTTGCCCGAATTTCTTTTGGCCTCTAGTTTGGTTGACTAGCATGTTTAGTAGCTTACTCAGCCAATATTGGTATTGAGTGCCAGTCGTGCCTCCCCCCTTTTGGGGCGTGACATATGTGAAGAAACCTACAACTATATAAGTGAGTTAGCGTGGTGATATTTATGTACACACACAAGAGGGTACTTTAAATTCCCACAACAACAACAAATTAGGGGTGGCAATTTGTCATGACCCAACTTCTCAAGTCATGATGACGCCTGTTAGATCCTGCTATAGGCTAGCTAATTGTAATGACCTGACCTAACACGTGAAATATTATCCACTATTGGTCCTAGCTTATCACAGTATATAGACTAGTCCTTTACTTATATACTAAACATGTAATGACACGAATATCATACAATGTCGTTGGACTTGAATTTTTTCATTTCAAATAAATTTTGGACCAAGTGTCGTCTCAAGGGAGGACCACATGGCTCGTGTGAGGCCACACAGCTTGTGTTGCCTCATTGGAGGCAACACTTGGCCTTGACTTTGAGTGTTGTCCCTTGGTGTGCTATTATAAGCTAAGGCATACCTCATTGGCACCCTACACGAGCCATGTGATAGCTCACAAATCGTGTGATACCTCACGGATCATGTGGAGGAGCCGTGAAGTGGCTTAATCTTGAAACCCCACCATTTGGGGTTAAGTAAGGTGCCATACAAGTCATACGAGTCGTGTGGCATGAGACGAGCCGTGAGGCCCTTCGTGAAGCTTCCAGAGTGAAAACATTCCAAGTATAGAATCACCGTCTTGTAACTTTTCCATAAAAATTTCCTAAGTTTTGGGAGACGGGAGCACCAGATGAAACGTGCGGCTTCACATGGGCCATGTGGCCATCTGTGTGGTGAGTGTTTGAGAAAAATCCTAAGTGTTGAGCCTTGACTCCAATTTTTCAAATTTCACCTAAATGTGGGTTCACGGGCACTCCACACGAACCTGTGGAGTGCCACATAGGCCATATGGCCTCTACTGTAGTGGTTCCAAGAAAATTTTCCCTCCGATTCATTAATGGTACTTTCAAAAATCTGATTATTTCTTTTGGCCTTCTGGTAATTCAATGTTATTCAATGGTCATCTAATTGAAATGACCCCAAAAAGTGCCAAAAATGTGCCTCGAAATGCCTAAAATTTTTAGTTCTATATATCTAAAAATCCATTTGTTATTTTGAAAATCTGGCTCCATATTCTTGTTCAGGGGGTCAAAATTAGGGGAAAAAGGTTCTAACCCCTATTTAACAACGAAAGATTGACAATTATGAAATTTGAAAATGCGATTTCTAGTAGCATTTCTGCATCGCTTTCGCTACACGCCTGTGTGTTAAAATGGTGCTAGTTTTTATTTTGGTCCAAGACTTTTAACTCTTGGGCCTAAGAGTTCCCAACCATGAAAATACCTATACTTAGCCTTATTTCACCCTCATATCAACCTAAACATTCCCCAATACTCACTCAAACACTTAGACTTATATTTCTCTCAAGGTTCAAGTTCCTAAACCCTCATCTGGATCTAAGGAATTCCTTCAAGCTTCAAGTCTCCATTAAAGTCTTCTTCAAGAAATTCTTCAAGGTTAAGGTATGTGGTGTTGAACCATTGGGCCCTTCCACCCATGGTGCCTAAGCCTCTTTTTTTTTACTTAAATTGCATGATTTAAAAGTTGATTTACTTATGGCTTGATTATTATAAATTTCACTGCAAAATGATTTGGGGGTAATGAAAGTATGATGTTATAGCATGTTTTGAGCTATAAATCTCGGATCTAATGTATGATGATGTTGTAGGGCTAAATTAAGCCCCCTTTTCCAAGATTATACCTCTTGTGATCCTTTGATGTTTGATGATAATGAAAGGATGAAGTTGATGATGATCTATTCTTATGATTAGAGTTAAGCTCACCATATAAGGTCAATGATGTTAAGAGCTACTCGTGCCATGTCTATATGTTTATTGAAAGTTGTTAAAGTATGATTATCTTATATATTCAGTGGGATTAGACTTAGCACCGAGTGGACTAGAGCCGAGTCCCTAAATCCTAGAACTATATGCCACTATAGGTGAAAGGATTAGAGGTGAGTCCCCAAATCTCTAAGAGGTGAGTACCCTAAACATGAGGATTTGAGGTGAGTACCCGAATTCGGGCTTAAGGCGAGTAGCCGAGTCCAAGAACTAGAGGTGAGTACCCAGTTCACAAAAGACTTAGTGGATCCACTTAGGCGTTAGGAGGTTTACCTTGGCAAGTAACTCCCCCCTTTCTTCCGGTGTAGGGTTAACATTGAGATTCTGAGTTGTAGCTCGCTTGGTAGCCATGTGATAGCTCACAAATCGTGTGATACCTCACGGATCATGTGGAGGAGCCGTGAAGTGGCTTAATCTTGAAACCCCACCATTTGGGGTTAAGTAAGCTTATGTTATATCGGTTGAGGTCTTTTCCCACACTTATGTATTATGATCTATATGAGTTGAATGAATTGTAAGCATCCCTTTCTTCTGGTATAGGGGTAACAATGAGATTCTGAGTTGTATCTTGCTTGGTCTTATATTATGTTGGTTGAGCTCTCTTCCCACACTTATGTATTATGATCTATGAGTTGAATGAATTGTAAGCATGTTTTACATCACGCATCATGCATACATTTCATATTGATGTGCTATTCATTGCTTATTATTATTACGCATTTTGATTATGATGCCTATCTCTTGTTACATTGCATCCCACATACTTAGTATGTATGAGCTTTGACTCATCTATATTATTTAAGTATTAAACTCTCTCTCCCTTAGTCCCAATTCCCCTTATTCATATTTCTTATATTGTTTTATATTGCTTTCGCGACCAAGGATATCCTTCGGGTTCCCCATTCGCCGATCATGTCCAGACCCTAGGCTTGGGTCATGACAAAGATGGTATCAGAGCACTAGGTTGATAGATCCTCAGAGTCCAATACACCGCGTTGATTAGAGTCTTATTCATGGTTGTGTTGTGCACCACAACTATGAGTAGGAGGCTATGAGATGTTTAGGAAACATTTTCCTTCTTCATGTTCTAAGTCGTGCTATAGAGTTGGAGTAAGTTTTCCTCTTAACAATTGTTCTTTTTAATGCTAGATCATGCCTAACACAAGAGGAAGAAGTTTGTGATAGGGAGGCCAAGATTGTGGAGTTTAAGAATTTAAAATAAGGTTCTATGAGTGTGAGGGAGTATACCCTCAAGTTCAAACAACTTTTTAAGTATGCCCCTCATTTGGTGGCCGATCATAGATCTAGGATGAATAAGTTTGTGAGAGGGATCTCCAACTTGGTGAGTGAAGAATGCCCGTCCACCTTGTTAATTAGTGACATGGACTTGTCCTGCTTGATGACTTATGCCAAGCAAATGTTGGAGGAAAAGTTAAGGAAGAGAAGAAGTGAGGGGTCCAAGAGGGCTTGATATGAGGCTAGCTTCCAAGATCATGAGTCCAATCATGTTCTAAATGAGAGGAATGTCAAGAGTAGAGTGGGCAACACCAAGAATTAGGTGAAGCAGTTGGTGGACAAGCTCCTCCTGGGTGCAACAAGTGTGGAAAGTGCCATCCGGGAGATTGCTTAGCTGGATCGATTGCATGCTTTGGATATGGTGGAATGGATCATAAGATGAGACATTGTCTGTAGGTCCCTAAGAACCATAAGGATAATCGTCAATGTTCTCAACCATACCCCTCTAAGAATCACTAGGCTTGGCATGGTTCTTCGAAGGTAAGTTAAAGGTTTTGATTTTGATGAATCTGAGTTTCATTATTTCTTTTATTATTCTTTTGGTTGTTACTGGACTTCTTGTGTGTTCCAAGTTGTGATATGACCCTTTGGTATCTATCTCTTGGTTGAGTATATGGTTGCTATAAAGTCCATAAGTGTTTATCCGTGTTCATATTGCATTAGGTTTTGCCTCATGACTTGTTGGATTTGATGTTATAATTGGGATGGAATGGTTGCATGAATGTTGTGTCTTCATGGATGGTAGAACCCGTAGAGCTAGAAACTAACCCCATCATGAACCCATCTTTAAGTGGAAGGTTGTCAAGTGGTAGCAAAAGAGGTAGGTCCATTCATGTCTTAAGATCTAATTGATCTCTAAGGGTTTCCCCATGTTCTTATTGCATAAGAAGCCTTGTCTTATTATCTTGGTTGAACTTATTTTGATGTGTTGACGATCTTGGAGTAGTTTGGGCTACTTGTATAACATGCTTCCAAAGAGGGTAGAACCCGTAAGGTTGTGATATGATGGCTAAGGATAGTGATTTATTTAGTCAACTACAATAGGTTAGTCACTTATCTAAGATTGATCTTTGGATCAAGTTTTGTCCCCTAGTGAGGATGAGGGTAAGTGATATCCCTAGGTTTCTTTTCGAATTAGGAGTGAGCATCATTAGTATTGGTGAGATTGTTTGGTTGACTTATGCACCAGTGGTGTTATGGGTTTCTTGATTAGCGTCTTAAAACCCTACCTTGATATGTTATGGTGGTCTTTAGTGATAAGGTATTGATTTGTTTAGAGCTTGTGAATCATTTGGGGGTAGTGTTGCAAGTCTTAGAATATGAAAGGTTATTTGCTAAGTATGACGAGTGTGTGTTATGGATAGCAAGAAGGTAGCTAGAATTCTTTACGGATTATGATATGAGTGTGCATTATCTTTGTTGGTAGGGCTAATATTGTGGTCGGTGCGCTAGGTAGCCTAGCATATGTTATTGATAGTGGCAAAGAGGAGACTAGTGAGGTTGGTTAGATTGGAAGTTAGGTTGGGGGAAGTTAAGGATGGTGGTGTAGTATTCTTGATGGTTCTAAATCTTCTTTGATTAAGAGGTCTAGATTAGGCAAGGCCTTGATTCTGCCTTATTAGAGTTGGAAGTTTTGGGCGTGAAGATGATGGATTGGAAGTTGTATACCAAGGGGGAGATGATGGTTTGTGCTACCAAGTAGGTTTGGTGTGTTTAAAGTTGACAATTGAGTTATGGTTGTGAGTCCTTATGAGATGTAGAGGGTAGTTGGTAAGGTTGCATAAGTTTGGGGGATTGCCTATGGATGGGAGTACGGTTTGTTCGATTTAACATGTTTCTAGGTTGATGGGATATGTTGGTGACTCTAGTGCTATAACAATCTTTGACATTGTGGGTGATGAGGAGGATATGTTGGCTTAGTAGAAGGTCCTAGTGGAGGTGTTTGATAGATGAGTGGAGAGATCGATTGATAATGATGTAGTGTTTATCAAGGCCCTTTGGAAAAGTCGTCTATTCGCATATGTCTCTCGAGAAACCGGTGGGGGCATGGAGAAGCACTATCCATACGTCTTTCATTCTATTCAAGCATATGATGACATGTCAAGTCCTTTCTATGATTCCAAGTCTTATGTTTCAACCCCTATTTCATTCATATGCATTCCTGTTTAAGTTGACAAACTTATGATGATTTTACATTTATGTTGAGGTTTTAAAAATGGTATTTCAAATGTAATAATGTATTCATGTTAGGGATGATTTTTTTTTATCACTCTTGTCTTGTATGTCTCTTTTACATTCGAGGATGAATGTTCCCAATGGGGAGATATTGAAACGATCCCAAAAAGTGCCCGAAAATGTGCCTCAGAATGCCTAAAATTTTAAATTCCATATATCTATGTTTAGAGGTGTTGTTGGACAAGTTATGTATAATGTATGAGCTTTGACTCATCTATGTTATTTAAGTATTAAATTCTCTCTCTCCCTTAGTCCCAGTTCCCCTTGTTCATGTTTCTTATCTTGTTTTATGTTGCTTCCGCGACCAAGGATGTGTAATGATATGCTATGAGGCTTGTTTGAGGTTCCTTTGGGTTCCCCATTTGCTGGTCAACGTCTAGGCCCTAGGCTTGGGTCATGACACACTAAAGACCTAAAACCTATTTCAATCATTCCAAAACTCATTCCTCATATTTTGGACTCTCTCAAAACAACTCTCAAAGGAACTCTTGTGAATATTCAGTTTGGGAGCAAAGGAACTCATCTCTTCTTCAAATTCTTTGGGGATTTCTCCATTTTGGTGAAGGTATGTGGTTTTGATCCTTGGTTACTTCCAATCAAGGGGACCCAATCTATTTTCAAGAAATCTATATGAATTTTGCTTACTTTAATTTGGGGTTTTAAGTATTATGATTTCTTAAATTCCAATAATGAATGAGTTATGTTTAGCTAATAGATCGAATCTCAATTACCCATGCTATTCTCACATTATTCATGACATATGCAATTATGTTCATGAGATTTTATGGAAATTATGAAATGGGTTAAGCCCAATTATGTTCTATGATATTATTTTGATAAGATATTGGTTATGACAAGAATGTGATCACTTATATGTCTATTGATTGTGGCTCTTGGAGTATTTTGAGTGTTTGCACCATCCCAATTATGTGAATGCGTTATTCCTATGCATAATTATTAGTGTCTATTGATTGTGGCTCTTGGAGTATTTTGAGTGTTTGCACCATCCCAATTATGTGAATGCGCTATTCCTATGCATAATTATTAGTATAAATTTTATAAATACCAAACTGATAAATGAAAATTCCCAAAAATCCCCACTTTGTTTTCAAATTACTAAAAATGTCAACTTTTTTGAGGCATTTGATACCTAAAATATAGCGATTGATACGTATTAATATTAACCATTAATTGAATTCTGTTGCGGTAAATAAGGTAAGCTAATATACTGTAATTGTGACTCCTTAGCACTGAAACCATCAGTTAGGTATAATGAGTCCCAACAAATCCATAACAATCTATTAATTTTGAAAAAAACAAAAATTGGAACTCAAAATGACAGAATCACAATATCGGGAATTTTCAGATTTTTATAAAAATCTCATAAAGGGTATTTACTGTTCCTCTTTCTCTTCACCTAGGTTTCTTCCTAGGAAAGGTTCATCTTCCTCTCCATTATCTTTCTCTTGCCAGTCACTTAGATCTTCAACCACCCAAGTGGCGAAAAGATGTGCTAACAGTAGAAGCATACAACTACAAATTAGCAAAGGAGCATATGCCTGACTATTTTTGCAAAGCGATTCTTCACAAACAAATAAAAAAAATCAAAAAATATGAATATTTCAATTCTAAACCGCATACAAGAATTTGTGAATCTCACGTATTATACAATCGATACAAAAGTGATGGAATGGTTGTTGGAGATAACATCTCCTTTTGTAATCTTCGTGCAACCATTGATGTTGAGTTGGGGATTGACGAGCAAAGGAACGAAATATCAGTCAATATGTTGTTGAAGGTAATTTATCTTCCATCACAATTCGCAATGACATGAGTGGGAAGTTCTATGACGAAACAAAGAAAAGGAAGCCTAGTTTTGGGATGTACCCATTTTGCGTAGATTCACGCAATTTTGGATCTTGTTGACAAATATTTGTTTCATTCATCATTGGGAATGGTTGAGAATGATCGTGTTATTTCTGATTACATTCCTAATTGTGATGTGTTGAATGTGATTATTGATTTGACGAAAATCAATGTGAAGGTTAAATAGTTCAACAAATAATATATGGATTGATTCGACGAACATCCATAGTAAATTGTTGTCATGAATAATATAGGTCTTCTATTATGTTTGAGAAAATTTTATATGGCAATGATGATACAGTTGTTAGCAAAATGCGAAAATACAATTTAGGTTAACAAGTATCAAAATAATTTGTTAACATTTAATCACTAATTCGTTTGGTCAATGTCTGTATTGATACACAACAAATAGGTTCATTCATCAGGTTTTTTTTTCACGAATGGTTAATAATATCTAAGTCAATGAATTTAATTTGATACCTTTAGGATACTAACAGAAAAATAAAATATTCATATTTTGATTTATGTTTTGTGTTGTTTCTTGGTTATTGATACACAATACTTTGTGATTTTCAAGTTTATTAATAAACAATAAATTTATGAATAATAGTTTGTCTAACCACGTACCGCTAAATCAATTTTTTGTTTTGATATTAGGTATCAAATAGTATATTGTCAGTTGTTTGTTACTTATTCCAGTCTTTGTTTAAATTAGTAACTTTGTGAGTTTAATTTAGGATTTTCTTAAATAATTCATTCTAGTTTCTGAATTAATCAATAGTATCAATATTGCACATCAACATATGTGTATCTATTTAATATTCAAACTCTTAGGTAATTTTGATACCTGATGTAATTCAATATTATTAGTATCATATTCGTTAAATAATAAGATACCTATTTCTACATTTTTACCCGCATCATCACATCTACTTAGGTATGACCAAGTTCAAATAAGCTGATGTCTTTATACCTGCCACACAATGCCATTTACTACTTACTATTTAAAAGTCATGTAACAGTTGTAAATTCAATTTAGTAAGTATCAAGAATTTACATTATTGAAGAGTGGTTCAAGTATCACGTGTGTTTTTGTGAATTTTATTTAGGATTTTCTTAAAAAATTTGTTTCAATTTTTGGATTATTCAATAGTACTGAATCTATGACTTCAAAATAAAGAAATAAATTGCATATATTCAAGTATCAATATTACATATCCACATATGTGTATCTATTTAATATTCAAACTCTTAGGTAATTTTGATACCTGATGTAATACAACATTATTATTATCATATTCATTAAACAATATGATACCTATTTCTGTAGTTTCACTCACATCATCATATCTACTTAGGTATGACCAAGTGCAAATAAGTTGATTTCTCTATACCTGCCACACAGTGCCATTTACTACTTATTATTTAAAAGTCATGTAATAGTTGTAAATTCGATTTAGTGGTGAGGTATCTTGATTAAAACAAGTACAATGAATTTACATTATTGAAGAGTGGTTCAAGAATCATGAGAGTTTTTGTGAATTTAATTTACAATTTTCTTAAAGAATTTGTTCTAGATTTCAGATTATTCAATAGTACTGAATCTATGACTTTAAAATGAAGAAACAAATTATATATATTCAAGTATCAATATTACACATCCATATATGTACATCTATTTAACATTCAAAAACTCTTAGGTAATTTTGATACCTGATGTAATACAACATTATTAGTATCATATTGGTTAAACAATAAGATACCTATTTCTATATTTTCACTCGCATCATCACATCTACTTAGGTATGACCAAATGCAAATAAGCTGATGTCTCTATACCTACCACACAGTGCCATTTACTGTGACACCCCATAATTCTATCCTCATATATACCTATGATTCAAGTCTCATTCCTATATGTGGGAAGTGTTTTAAAGTCACAAGAGACCTCTAGTACTTAGAGAGTTCAAGACTTTCTTATAAATTGAGTTTTTAGTGTTGGATTATGCAAGGGTCAACTTTAAATGATCATAACTTTTAGCACATAAAGAACTAGATGATCCATAACATACCAAATGAAAACCCTTTGAATTAGTTTTCCAACTCCATAACATTTAGCATACAAAGACCTAGATGACCCATAATATTCCAAATGAAAGCCCTTTCAATTAGCTTTCCAATGCAGCAAGTTTCACCTTATTCTGAGTACAAAGTCAAAAGTTATGACTATTTTACTAAAGACTGCCAGTGTAGAGTTGCACTATGAAACCTCTGTTATGAGTCGTAGGTCGGGTATGAGTCATAGTGTGGGCTCGTAGAAAATTCTAGAAACTCTAAAATTGTGCCAAAGGGTTACGAGAGGGGTCCTACGAGTCGTACTATAGTGTATGGGTCGTAAAGGGGCCCGTAATGGGATTTTGACAACTTTTGAGAAAGGTTATTTTTGTTAATTCCCACCCATTTCTCTTTAACCCTTAACCATTGTGGACTAAATATAAGTCCTAAAAACAGACTCTTAGCCACATTTTCCCCTATTCTTCACTTAGGGTTTTCTTTAGGAGAAGGAAGAGAGCAAGAGATGGGAAAGAGGAGCAAAGTTCTTAGTTCTACTGTAAAATTTCTTCACTTCTTCAAACTCCAGGTATGTAAGGCTTACCAAAGTGTGATAACATATTCTTCACACGGCTCTTCATTTCAATTGAGTCAAGATTTGGTAAAAGAGTTAAGATTTAAGGAATTATATTATCTAAATATTGAGATTATGTACTTATTATGAATTCTTTTGATGTTTTATAAAGTCTTATTGAAACGTATACTCTTAATATGGTATTGAGTTGTAGTTTTACACTTTATAGCAGTAAATTTAGATTTTCATAGTTTATGAGAAATCTATGCATATGTTGGGTTAAGGTTGAGTTTGAAGATTTGAGTAGAGCATTGGAGTAGAGTATCTTGAGTTGAGCAAATAAAGTATGAAGAACATGTTGCATTGAACATGTTGCATTAAAGCATGATTTACTTCAAATGTACATATATTGAGTTGAGCATGAGCTGTTGAGTTAGGATGAATAAGTTGATCTTTATTTTCTTGAGCCATTTTACATACCAGTATATTCCATGTACTGACGTCCATTCTAGGCCTGTATTATTTTATGATGCAGATACAGGAGAGAGAGGATTTCAACCCATGCACCATAAAATATATATTAGTACATTCTAGAGTTGGTGGTCCCTCCTTGCATTCCAGAGGAGCCTTTTTATCTTCTTACTGTCATGAAATATCTTTCATTTTATTTGAGTTGAGATGTTCATGGCCTATCATGACTATCTAGATTGTTGAGTAGAGGCTTCATAAACATTGAGTAGAGGATTGTCAAGTATTATCTATTCAAAATTTATTCATTTGAAACCATGAGTTATTTGATATTATGTACATATATGTATATTTATTCATTTGATGTCCTTTTATTTGAGTATTATTCTTCTGCTGTCGAGTTGATATCACAATGAGGCCAAGTGGTTCTCTCGAGGGCTAGCAATAGTCTCTGAGTGTCGGTCACGCCAAGGGTACCTTCCCGGGGCATGAAAAACATGCTATCAGAGCACAGAGTTCTAGTGTCCTAGGGAGTCTATGAAGTCGTGTATATAGGAACTTATTTATGGTTATGAGGGCCCACTTCTATAAATGAGGGACTATTGACATTTAGGAAAAGTTTCCTATCTTTCAAATTCTAAATCGTTCAATGCAGCTATTTCCTAAGAAATTAATGATGATTCATGCGTTGTTCTAAACCTTTCGCTTATGACTTTTCCATGAGGTGATAGAGATAGTAATGTTCAAATTATTACAGATAAGATCCTCTGCAGAAAAGTAATTAGAATGGTAAAGAGATTGCACCAAGCTTGGAAGAAGCCGGCTAGTGTGCTGAGTTGTTTAACTAGAAAGAGTGTGTTATTAATCATATAAATCATGCATTTGAGTTAGCTATAGATGTCTCCAAACCCTCTCCTTCGAAGCTTGCTTTTGATGTTACCCATGGGAGAGAGAAACTTATGTATCTAAAGAGTTTAAGTTGCCACCTAAAAGTGTGATTTGGAGGTCTTGTAATCCATAAGTTGAGTTGTTACCCCTAAGCTAGAAGGATGATGAGAGAGAGGAAGTGACCAAATTGTGAGAGTTACGATTGATTGAGGCTTGTGACATGAGTTATTTGTCCCTTAGCTAAGTGAGTTATTGGTGAGTGGATGCCCATAAGTCTTAGGCAATGGGTACTAAATACCATTTGATGTTTATGATAAGGTATGGAGGAAGAGTTCTTGTTATGATGAGTTAGAGCGGCTCAAACTAGTAAGAGGTTTAGGTAAATGTGTTAGGACTCTGGATGTTGATAGCTTTGGAGGACTGAAAGTAATGATTTTGATGTGGGTTGGATCCTACGAACTAGTCTATGGACTGTAGGTGATACTATGGGTCATAGAGGAGCTTCGTTGATTGAAAATCGTGAAAGAGAAAAGTTGAGAAACTTCTGCAAGTAGACTTACGAGGTACTGGGGCAAACTTAATAAGGAACCCGACCAATAGTTTGGATCTCATGGGCTGAATTGTCAGTCTTATGAAGAGTGTGAAAAGTTTTTAAGGTTATAGATCTTAACTACGCTTATGATTCTTGAGTGAGAGCCCTAGGTGATTTAAAGAGTTATGAGCTTAGTGAGATAAGGAGGTATTGATAGAGCATTAGCCATGTGATTTTAGTAGACCTATATTCTTAGATGGTTACCTAGTACGTTATAAGTTAGTGTAGTATAAGAGGAGTGTGTGAAGCAAAGTCATAAAGCTTGAATTTTGAGGAGCGGTATGAAGAAGTAGATAACATTATGAAAGTGATAGTCTTAGTTGAAGGTTTGCTCTAAGAGTC
>DF365304.1:1271-22872 GCA_000787875.1 Solanum virginianum
TTCGCAGCAGTGACCTTGTCGGCCCGCGTATGTACATATGTATGTGTTGTGACTCCTCTGTTGGTTCACTGGAATTTTCTATTTCAGGTGGCTAGTCATTAATACAGAGGAAACTCTGCCGAAATTTTTATAAAACAAATAGTAACCTATTTTGAAATCTGATTCGATAGCGTGATCTGGGGTTCCCAAACGGGTGCCAATCACGACCCATATGTTAGGACGTGACAGAAGTGATACCAAAGCAGTTTGTCCTCAGAGTGTCCACAGACCATGTCCAGTAGAGTCATGTTTATCAGTGTGTTTTGCACCACATCTATAAATAGGGGACTCCTCAACTCATGCTCAATTCAGTATATGACAGTTTAAAACATTTTATGCATTTAAACATAATACATACATACATACCTGGTGAAAGTAAACTCAAGTATGTAAATCTCATGCTCAATCAAAGTTGCTTAGGAGTTTCTCTTAACCGACATATCTCCCACCACCTTAAGTTAGGTGATGTACAATGAATCGGCATCATTGCCATGCCCGTCCTATACGTGCCACGGCTTAGGACAATCAACTCGCTCTTGGATCCAGGGTAAATGTCCACTTGGGGGACAAGAGTCCCCAGAATAAGGTTGTGTGACTATCCTATGCTGGCAACGTTGTTCTGTGCGTTAAAGTAAATGTATACTCTCTACCCCCTCGATGATCGATACTCCTCCCAAGACTTAAACATGCTCAATTCATCATTTAACTCAATCCTCAATACTCAACCAACCAACTCATCCTCAACCTCATAGGGTTATCACAATTTGTCTCAAAGATTTATCAATTTACTCAATCAAATACAATTACTCAACTCCAATCAATTCAACAATCATGTAATTCATCATGCTCGACTCAATCCAAACGGTTGTTTGCACTCTTTCAGCTTTACTCATCATGTTATATAAACAAGTTTATAATTTCTTCAATTTAACATATTTTCATGCTTAATAATGATTCAAGTATTCTCAATTCGTCATATTAATATCAACTTAAATTTATATAAACTCATTCCATATATAACATAAATCTCAGGGCATAATATAGTGTCAAGTAGTAAAACTCTCATATAATAGCAAGAGAACAAATACAATAAAACTTCTTCACCAATAACTTCTTTTAAATCTTTAACTCAAGTAAATAAAGTGACATGTAGCGTCTTTTGATTTAACTTTACATGCTCAAAATAAATTGATAATGCATCATAAATAATATTCTCATGATAAAGTACGTAAAAATAAACTCATTTATATAAAATAAAAAGATATAGAAAATAGGAGCAACTTACTAGAGTAATATAGCTAATAAAGTCCAATTGAAAGATAAATATGAAGAATACAATTTAATTTTTTTTTCACTATCTCACTTGTATTTTCGTGTTTCTTGCTCTCTGCTTGTTCACTATTACAAATGAGACCTCTTATATAGAAGCATAAAACAGCAGACAAAGTGGAGTAAACATCCACTAAGACATTAAAGAAAATGGAGAGATGATAAAACAACCACTAATATAATTAAAAAAAAGTTCAACCAGCCAATGTCAAAGACAAATGGCCAGCCAAGACATCAAAAAAATTCTAAAGTGGATAAAGAGATCATCCAATAGTTCTTAGTGGAGCAAAAAGAATTATTAAACAAAAACTATAATATTGAAAAATGCAATAATGCAACCACATAATAATAATAATAATAATAATCTTAGATTATTCCAACATAAGTAGATGAAATTTGGGGGTCGTTACAACACAGTACTCAAAGATTAAAATTGGATCGTCAAAAATTCGTTCGAAACCCCTTGAACAGAAACCAAACATGGAACCCTACCAGAAACAACGTTCTGGACTCAATGGAACGAATGCGGAGGTCTGACCATCCTTAACTCTGCGAATGCGGACCCCTCATCTATGAATGCGGACCCTTCATCCTCGAATGCGGAGGTCTAATCCTTTGACCTCCGCGAATGCGAAAAGGAAGGCGCGAACGCGGCGAGTAAATGCATGGCACCAAATACATCAATGAACCAGCAAACACACAACATTCAAAGATTAAAACTAGACCCTGGGGAATTCGTTCAGAACCCCGTGAACATAAACTAGACATCAAACCCTATCAAAAATAACATTTTGGACTCAATGGAACCGTCAACGTTCGTATTTGGAATCTCCTTGGCCCAAAACCCGAAAAAAAGCATTTAAACTAGTTTTGAACTCAAAATATTCATGAAAGCTCTAAAAATTACAACGAAGCCATTTCTAGCAATAGTTTCATTATCCGAAACCACTAGAACTGATGAAATTTTGATCCGAGCCTTCGAACTCAAAATGTTGACCAAAGTCAAACTTATGATCCAAAATGGATTGAAAATGCAACTTTGGGCCTAAAATCTTCATTTTAACTAAAACTGCAATTTTGCATGATCTCCTTGATTCATCATTCCAAAACTGACGGAATCAAATTTCATCGACGCACGATACTCAAAATAACCTCAAAAGTTAAAATTTCTAACTTTAAGCCTTTTAAAACTCTTTTTTGGCAAAACTCTTAACTTTTTACAAGGTTTTCAAAATTTTGACTTTTAAAATTGACCAAAAATGACTCAAGATATAGTTTTCGGGAAGGACGAATAATAATTTGATTAAAAAATGCCAAAAATGACCTTTGAGGTCATTACATATTATTTCTATTTTTCTTACATATTCTATTTTCGTTACTAGTTTAATTTTTAGTTTTGACAACTTACTAGAAGTTTTTATTTATTACTTTCACAAAGTTTGGCTTTACAAAAACTTTATTCTAAGTGATTTTCTAATTTATATTGAACAACAATATCATTTTTTCGTTAAAATGGTCCACCTCAATTGGTGGTACCACGAAGCAATCTATAGCCCCACAGTAGGAATAAATTATGTGGGTTGCATACCCACATACTGGCATAAGCCTATTTTCCATGAAGACTTGGCTGGCAACGTTTTGTTTGGGGCCAATAGTTGAACCAATAGCATTGGCTTAAATTATGTACTTATACCAAAAATATTATTTGATATGAATAATTCATTCAAGATTTAATAAATAAGAAGAATTATAATTTAAAATTCATAAAGTGAATATTTTGATTTCATCTTTTTTATTGGCATGAATCTAAATTAATCGAATCTCAGAGCAAATAAAAATCTTAGAAACTAAAAATATATATGACTTTCAAAATTATTGGGTTAGTGCTATGCACGGGCAAACCTCATTTAGTAATCCATATATCAAATAGACAAATTTCATAGATGTACGAAAATTAAATAGATACTTAATTATGTAAAGTAGCAATAAATTTTAGTTATAAGAATGTGGCAATATAATTAGCAAAAATTACAGAAATAAACAACTTATGTTTACATAATTTCATACGACTCTTTTAAAAAATTATAAAAAGGCCTTAAATGATACAAAACTGCAACACTGATTGATACAAATTACAATCCCTACTTCTTCATGTATCATAGTTAAAATTCCTTAATGCTCCTACCTTTTTGACATGTATCACTGGTTCTGTTTTTTGTATAAAAAAGAAGGAATTTTCGGCAATTTTGAAAAAAATGGTATTAGTCGGAATTAGCTTCAAAAAGTATGAGATTTGTGTAAGTTGCCCTAATAATTATAACCGATCTTATACAATACGGGAAAAAAAGTATTGAGTATACAATTTATGATTAAATCTAAAGCATAAATCATTGAAAAAAAAAACATATATCCTGTGATTTTCCTGTTTATTCTATAGGCTAACTCTGTCATTAACATCCTTCAAAGATCTACAATTTGTCATTCATGATGCATTAAAATTTTGAAGCTGAAATTCAACTTTTATCGATATCAATTTTGATTGGATGTCGTTTTTAAAGCTTGAGAATATATATTGAGGATCTTATATCTCGAGTTTGTGGCCGATTTGATTAGGTTTCACATCAATTATCATACTCCTTTTTCCTCTCTTTATAAGATTGTAAGACAATAAAATTCGTATAAAAAAATAATAATCAAGAAACAAAAAATATTACAACAATCATAGTATTTTATTTTAAGGTGTGAGTTCTACAATATCCATGAACCTCGGATTCACGTTCTCAAATATAAATTCAAGGGCACCTTGAATTTTGTAAAAATTGGTGGATTGGATCTTGACTTGTACTTGAATTCAAGGACTTTGACATATTTTATTGGACTTTGATTGAGATAGGAATGCCATGTCATTTTAACACATGGCATGATCCTGTTGGCTTCTTTGTTTGACTTAGTATGTCACATCATTCGAATACATGGCATCAATGTCACGCCCCGAGAGGGTACCCTGGGCGTAACTGGCACTCAGAGACTATTGCTAGCCCCCGAGCGAACCACCTGGCCTCCTTACATTCATTCAATCATACATTAGCAGAAGACATTAGAATTAGAAATTAATTAACAGTGGGCGATTCTACCTCATCACATCTACATCAGGAATGAAGGCTGCAAAACTAGTCATTAACGTCCATCACATAAAATAGACTTAAAGACACTCAGTGAAAAAGAAAAGGGGAAAAGAACCCCAACATCAACCCAACATATCTCTATGTCTATGAATCCTCTATCTCTATAAGTCTAGGATCCTACCATAACAGGCCATGGGTACCAAAAACTCAGAATAACTCAAACAATAAAAAAATGAAATAAAGATATCCTCCAAGTGTAGGGAAGGAATCACCAAGTCTCTGGAGCTGTAAATCTTTGAACCTTAAAGAATCGTCTGCTGAAGCCCTCTGTCTACTGAATCTGCATCATGAAATGATGCAACGTCATTTCTAATTTATATTGAACAACACCTTAAAGAATCGTCTGCTGAAGCCCTCTGTCTACTGAATCTGCATCATGAAATGATGCAACGTCAAATGATATTAGTACATAGAATGTTAGGTATGTAAACGGGCTAAAAGTAAACAATATAGATAGATATGACATGAAATAACATCAACTCATTAGGTACTCATCTCATCTCATAAATAAGAAGTAGGACAATATTACATCAACATCAATTAATACTCATACCATTATATCACCCTCAAAATACCATCATGATGAAACCTATCTGGGTGTTTCTCAGTTCTACAACCATCACCTATTAGCTGGTGATGATACAACGAAATGATGTCATTGCGGCATCTGCCTAGTACCTTGCCGAGGTAAAACGGTGTACTATCTGTGGATCCAAATATTGTCAAGTCCTCTTTTAGGACTAAGGAAACATCCGTTTTCATGGTTCAGTTCTCTCCTATGCTGGCCATGTAGTTATGGGCATGAGTGGGGCTCACTCTTTCCCATTTCGTTACTCGATACTTCTCCCAGGACTCAATATGCTCACAAACATTAAACATCAAGATTTATCATCGCTTAGTCTCTTTTGGAAAAGGAACATCAACTCATCTCGCCAGTCGTCAACTCCATGGATTAATAACATTCTTTGAAGATTAATTTCATCCTCTACCAGACTCTAAGGATATCAATCTCATCAACATTAACCATCAATTCATTCAACTCAGGACCCGAACTACAACAAGCAAACACACCTATGTGATCACGGCTCTAGACTTAATTCCTATCTTCTTTCATACAATCTTTGAAAATTAAATCAGGTAGGGTTTATACAATAGTTCAAATAAAACATTTAATAAATAATCCAAGTTATGATCATCACTTCAAGAAAATACATGTAAATTATACTAGTTTTCAGGAAAACTTTAAAGAATGTTTCAAATAGGACCCATCACCTTCTACAATCAACTGTCTACAATCAAAGGAGCACATCGTAAGAACAATTTCATGTTTTGGTAGCCTTACATAACTGGATAAAGAACACACATGATAGTCTTCAAAGAATTGACCCACAATCTAGAAATCCCCAAGCTTTTTCTTGTCTTCTCTCTCAAGAACTTTCACATAGAAACTAAGAAAAATGGGTTTTGAAACCCTTAATTTGATATAAACGACCCTTAAACACGTTTTTGGACTTAGAATAGGTTGGGGAATGAACCAACAGGCCTTTCCCATAATAAAAGAAAATTTTCCATCTTGAAACAGCATGTCCACGTTGTGCCAGGGGCGCAGGCATGTGTTTTTCACAAAATTTCATGACTTCCAGTTTATGTCAAAAAAATAAAAATAAATAAAATGTGAGTCCACATCCTAGGTGCGTCGCCCTTTAGGCGTGCACTCTCACTGTCTTAGAATTAATAAGTAAAAATTATTTTTCAACTCGGTTGCTCTAAAATTGAGTCGAGGTTATTTTCCCACTTAATGTTTCTGGCTGATTGCAAATTTGGCCTGAAATTTTCCATTGCAGCTTGGAAAGACGCGTTATGTGCACGATTACTTTCTAGGGACATTTTAATAATTTTGTGAGGTGTTACATCATCTCTCCCTTGGGATCATTCATCCTTGAATGATGAGTAAAGGTAGAATGGAGGCATGAGTAGACTCAAAACTCACCTCACTACTCACTTGAGAAATCTCGAACTCTCAACTATCCATCACTTTCTATATCTCTCTATATTAGACTCAAGAATGGAATCAACACATCAATTCGAGAATGGAAACTTCAATTATGATAAAGATAAGGACCTTACCTTAGACATCATTGTCATTTGGCACGAATAGCTGTGGGTATTTTATCTTCATAACTTCGTCAACTTCTCATGTAGCTTCTTCCACAAATTAGTTCCTCTATAGGACTTTGACGGAGGATAGCTCTTTATTCCTCAGCTTACAAACTTGATGGTCAAGTATTTGGATTGGAATCTCCTCAGAAGACAGATTATCTTTTACTTTAGTACTCTCAATAAGGATTGCCAGAGCAGGATCTCTCAAGCACTTCTTCAACATCAAAATATGAAATACCAGATGAATCCTATCTAGCTTCGAAAGTAAAGTCTAACTCATAAGTGACCTTCCCAATCTTCCTAATAATTTGTTAGGGTCCGATGTAGCATAGACGTAACTTTACTTTCTTCCCGAACCTTATAATGCCCTTCTTAGGTGATACTTTCAAGTATACCCAATTATCTACTTCAAATTCCAAGTCCCTTCTTCTCACATTAGTGTAGATCTTTTGGAGACTTTAAGCGGTCTTAAAGCTTTCTCAAATCACCTTCACTTTCTCCATGGACTAGTGGACAAGATCAGGTCCAATCAGTTCAGCTGCACTAACCTCAAACCGCTCAATCGGTGATTTACATCTCCTTCCATATAAAATTTCATAAGGGGCTATCTGGATACTTGCATGATAACTACTATTCTAAGCAAATTTGATCAATGGCAAGTGGTCGTCCCAATTTCCCTTAAAGTTAAGAACGCATTTCCTTAACATATCCTCCAAAGTCTGAATGATGTGCTCTGCTTGACCATCTGTCTGAGGGTAAAAAGTTGTGCTTAGATTTATTCTTATATCCAGTCCCTTCTAAAAAGATCTCCAAAATTGGGAGGTGAATTGAGCTCCTTTGTCTGATATTATAGACAAGGGAACTTCATGCAACCTCACAATTTCACAAATGTATAACCGGGCATATTCCTCAGCCGTATTAGTTGTCTTGACTGCTAAGAAGTGGGCTGATATAGTCATCCTCAAGTCATAGTACATCTTGGTGGAGCTAGGATGGTATCTGGAGCTGTGAGCATCGACCATAATTCTCTCTCGAACACTCTCGACATCAGGCAGACATAATCTACACTGGTATCTCAACACCCCATCTCCCCCTTTCGATAAAACCATCACTTTTTGCTTGTGAATAGCTTCTTTCAATAGAAACAAGACAAGGTCTTGGTCTTGCTTTCCCTTTACCTCCGATACTAAGGATGAAACAGACCCATTCTAAACGTTGACCCTGCCTTCATTATTCTCCTCAAGTTGTACTCCTAATTGGGCCAATCTGTGCACTTTCTTAGCCAACTCTTTCTTCCCTTCCTCCACTGAGCAGTGCTACCCATGGATAACCTGCTAAGAGCATCAACAACAATGTTAGCCTTACTAGGGTGGTAGACAATGCTCATGTCATAATCCTTGAGCAACTTCAACCATCTGCTTTGCCGTAGGTTGAGCTCTTTCTGACTGAAGATATATTGCAAGCTCTTGTGGTCAGTAAACATGTCCACATACACTCTATATAAGTAGTAGCGCTAGATCTTAAGTGTGAATACCATTGTTGCTAACTCTAGATCATGAGTCAGATAATTCTTCTCATGAATCTCAAGTTATCTGGATGCATAGGCTATCATCTTCCCTCTCTACATCAGCACACAACCCTGTCCAACTCTAGATACATCATAATACATCACGAAGTCTTCTGTCCCATAGGGCAAGGTCAAAACAAGTATTATAGTCAGTCTAGTCTTCAACTCTTGAAAACTCTTCTCGCATTCATCAGACCACTAAAACTTAACCTTTTTTTGGGTTAGCTTGGTCAATCGTATAGACGAGGAAAAAACCCCCTCAACAAATCTACGGTAGTAGCTTGCCAACCCCAAGAAACTCCATATATTATGAGAGAGGTCGGTCTGGGCCTGTTCTTAACTGCCTCAATATTCTGAGCATCCACTCGAATACCATCGCTCGGGATAACATAACCTAGAAAGGCCACAGACTTGAGCCAAAACTCACACTTCGAAAACTTTGCATACAATTCATGGTCTTTAAGAGTTTTCAAAATCACTCTAAGATGATTAGCATGCTCTTCTCCATCCTTAGAATATACCAGGATATTGTCAATAAATACAACCACGAACATGTCAAGGTACGGTCTGAATACTCTATTCATTAAGTCCATGAAAGCTGTGGGTGCATTAGTCAACCCGAAGGACATGACCAAGAACTTAAAATGGCCATACTTTGTCCTAAAGAATGTCTTGGGAATGTCACATTCTCATACTTTCAACTAATGGTAACCTGATCTGAGGTCTATCTTGGAGAAGCAAAAGACACCCTGAAGTTGGTCAAACAGATTATCTATCCTAGGGATAGGATACTTATTCTTTATTATGACCTTGTTTAGTTGCCGGTAGTCTATACACATTTTGAGAGATCCATCTTTCTTAAGCACGAATAGGACAGGAGCATTCCAAGGAGAAACACTAGGCCTAATAAAACCTTTTTCTGGCAAGTCCTTCAATTGCTCTTTCAATTCAGTGAGGGCTATCCTATAAGGTTGGATTGAGATCGGTTGGGTATCGAGGAGAACATCAATTCCAAAGTCAATCTCCCTATCAGGAGATACTCTGGGCAAATCCTCGGCGAACACTTCAGGGAACTCTTTCACGATCCGGACCAACTCTAGAGTGGCAGACTCAACATCATCAGACCTAACTTGCACCAAGTGGTAGATACACCATTTAGAGATTAACTTTCTAGCTCTAAGATAGGAGATAAGTCCATGTTGATCATCTTCAGACCTAACTTGCACCAAGTGGTAGATACACCATTTAGAGATTAACTTTCTAGCTCTAAGATAGGAGATAAACTTGCCCTTAGGTGCAGTAGAACTCCCTTTCCACTCTAAGACAGGTTCATTAGGAAATTGGAACTTAACAACTGGGGTCCTATAATTAACAAAGGCATAACAGGCATGAAGTCAATCTATGCCAAGGATCACATCAAAGTCAAGCATCTCTAGCTCTACTAAGTCAGCCAAGGTATGTCTATGATATATAGATACTACATAGTCCTTATAAACCCTCTCAGCTATCATAACCTCACCAGTAGTAGTGGAAACAGAAAATGGTTTGAGCAAACACTTAGGAAGGATCCCAAATCTACTAGCCACATAGGGAGTTACAAAAGATAAAGTGGCACCCAACTCAAGCAATGCATAACAATAAAGGTAAAGGCTCAAAGCATACCTGTAACAACATTTGGTGCTACCTTCTAATCCTAGCGATTCCCCATGGCATAGAGATGGTTTATCCTACCTACTGTATCTGTAGTAGTACTCCTCCGATGGCTGCCAGCTGGGGCTGTTACAGAGGACTGCGCTTAATTGCTTTCTTCTCCTTGTCTCCTCTTCGGGCATTCATACTGGAAATGACTAATCTTCCTACATAGGTAGCAAGCATCCATGCCCATATGACACTTACCCAGATGAAGATTCCCATAATTGTTTTCCACAGGGTGGCTTTCCCTTCGTACCTTGGGTCACATTAGCTTGAGATTGAAAACCCTAGGCCCTGAAATTCTGGTGGCCACAAGACTTCTAATCATACCGATTTTGTTGGACAGGTGCACTCGCTGCAGAGAGTGCATATTGAGAAGACCTCTTCTGAAAATAGGATTTATCACCCTTATTCTATCTCTACTGGCTAGGCTCATGCCTTGCTAATTTTGTTTTCCTACTCATGTACTCTTCTCTATCTCTCATTTTATCTCCCTCAGTTTGTTGGTCATATACCATCATTTTAGAAATATCCATAACTGGGATTAATAATGGCACTTCGCATTCCTTCTTCACATGCCTACCTAAATCAGACACAAAAATTCTCATCCTTGCCCTCATTTCTTAGACCATCTCTGGAGTATATCTAGATAACTTAATGAACTTAAGGTTGTACTCCTTAATGGTCATCCCATCTTGTTTTAAGTTCACGAACTTTTTAACCTTCATCTCCCTCAATTGTTGGGGAAAGAAATGGTCAAGGAAAGCAGCCTCAAAATCTTCCCATTCCGCAAGTTCAGCATCTTCACCTTTGTTGCCCTCTCATTGGTTGTACCAAACATTTGCAACATCATTAAGCTAGTAGGAGGCAAGCTCAACTCCTTCAATCTCATTAGCATACATAGCCCTCAAGACCTTACATATCTTATCAATGAAGTTTTGTGGGTCCTCCCCTACCTTTGACCCTATATACATCGGTGGGTTCATCCGTAGGAAGTCTCTGAGCCTGATTGCAGTTGTAGACTCCTGTGAGCTGGAAATAGGAGCCTGAGGACCTTGGTTGTTACCCTGAGAGGCCACTAGCTAAGGAAGAATAGTAATGGCTCCCCTAAACTCTGCCTCTGAGGTGGAGACTAGCTATGGCTATTCAGGGGGCGCATGTGGGACCTCAACACTTTTGGCAGGTTGACTCCATCTCCTTGTCCCTGTCTGAGCAGGGACCTTTAGTTGGGAATTCTCAGCAGTTGGGGTTGAGGCATCTCTCTGAGCATCGGTTCGTTTGGGAGGCATATTCTACAAACATGTAACGTATGAATTAGAATAAGATTTTCATAGAGTTGAACTCTACGGTACGATCTTAGATCATAGAAGAAAGGTAACACTTCATAATGTTCGATAGCCTCTTGCTTATGGAGTGTGCACAATATACCCATAAATAAAACTCTACTAGACATGACTTGATACACTCCCTAGGATACTTAAACTCTGCTCTCTGATACCAAGTTTGTCATGCCCTGAGAGGGTACCCTAGGCGTAGCTGGCACTCAAAGACTATTGCTATCCCCCGAGCGAACCACCTGACCTTATCACATTCATTCAATCATACATCTACGAAAGACATCAGAATTAGAAATCAATAGATAGTGAGCTATTCTACCTCATCATATCTACGTTAGTAATGAAGGCCACAAAACTAGTCATAACGTCAATCACATAAAATAGAACTAAAGACACTTAGTTAAAAATGAAAGGGGAAAAGAACCCCAATATCTCTCTATGTCTATGAAGCCTCTATTTCTATAAGTCTAGGATTGTACCATGACAGGCCATGGCTACCACAAACTCAAAATGACTCAAACAATAAGAAGATGAAATAACGATATCTTCCGAGTGCAAGGGAGGACTCACCAAGTCTCGGGGGCTGTAAGTCTTGAACCTCAACGAATCGTCTACTGAAGCCCTCTATTTACTGAATCTGCATCATGAAATGATGCAACGTCAAATGATATTAGAATATAGAATGTTTGGTATGTAAATGGGCTAAAAGTAAACAACATAGACAGATATGACATGAAATAACATCAACTCATTAGGTACTCATCTCATCTCATAAATAAGAAGTAGGAAAATATTACATCAACATCAATTAATACTCATACCACCACATCACCCTCAGAATACCATCAAGATGAAACCTATCTGGGTGTTTCTCGGACCTATAACCATCACGTATGAGTCGATGATGATACTGTGAAGCAATGACATTGTGGTATCCGCCCAGTCCCTTGCCGGGGTAAAAGGGCATATTGTCTATAGATCCAAAATAACATTAAGTCCTCTTTTGGGACTAAGGAAACATCCATTTTCATGGTCTAATCCTCTCCTACGCTGGGCACGTAGTTATGGGTGTGAGCGGAACTCACTATTACCCATTTTGGTACTCGATACTTCTCTCAGGACTTAATATGCTCACAAACATCAAACATCAAGATTTATCATCGCTTAGTCTCATTTGGAAAAGGAACATCAACTCATCTCGTCAGTCGTCAACTCCATGGATTAATAACATTCTTTGAAGATTAATTTCATCCTCTTCCAGACTTTAAGGATATCAATCTCATCAACATCAACCGTCAATTCATTAAACTCAGGACCCGGACCACAACAAGCAAACACACCTATGTGATCACGGCTCTAGACTCAATCCCTATCTTTTTTCATGCAATCTTTGACAATTAAATCAGGTAGGGTTTATACAATAGTTCAAATAAAATATTTAATATATAATCTAAGTTATGATGATCATCACTTCAAGAAAATACATGTAAATTATACTAGTTTTCAGGAAAACTTTAAAGAATATTTCAGATAGGACCCATCACCTTCTACAATCAACTATCTACAATCAAAGTTGCACATCGGAAGAACAATCTCATGCTTTGGTAGCCTTACATAACTGGATAAAGAACACACTTGATGGTCTTCAAAGAATTGACCCACAATCTAGAAATCCCCAAGCTTTTTCTTGTCTTCTCTCTCTGGAACTTTCATATAGAAACTAAGAAAAATGGCTTTTGAAACCCTTAATCTGATATAAACGACCTTTAAACACATTTTTCGAACTTAGGATAGGTTGGGGAATGAACCAAAAGATCCTTCTCATAATAAAAGAAAATTTTCCAATTCCCAATAACATGTCTATGTCGCACTAGGGGCGTGGACATGTGTTTTTTGCAAAATTTCGTGACCTCCAATTTATGTCAAAAAATTGAAAAACAAAAAATAAAGTATGAGTCTGTGTCCCAGGCGCGTCACATCTTGGGCGTGCACTCTCACTGTCCCGGAATTAATTAGCTAAAATTATTTTCCAATTTGGTTGCTCTAAAATCGGGTCGAGGCCAATTTTCCACTAATTTTTTTGTGCTGATCGTCGCAAATCCGAAAATCCGGTCTCGAATTTTCTATTGGAGCTTAGGAAGACGTGTTGTGTGCAGGATTACTTTTTAGGGGCATTTCAATAATTTCACAGGGTGTTACAATCAAGTGGGTCTCTAAGATGAGATGATTTTAGGCCTGGTAAAGTGAATCATCTTTTACAGCCCAAATAAATGAATTTGGACTTTTAATTAAATGATCAAATGTTATTGAACTAATTTAATTAATCTAATTATAGTAATCCACAATGTTAATGTAGACTAATGTATTTTCAATTTAATATAATATCACAATCCGACTATACAAGTCATGATGGTGCTTACCTTAACTCCCCGATAAGGAAACCTAACCCAAACCTGGAAAGGCTAGTAACGAGTGCGTGCAAGAAACGATTCAGTAAAAGCACTAGCATTATAAAGTTGAACTGGTACTAGATATATAAATATACAACACTAGACCAACCCTCCCAAGACCTGGAAGTCACCTACACAGAACTACTATAGACATGATACAACATAACACACACACACACACACACACACACACACACACACACACACACATTAAGGAGAACAGTTTGCAATGTGGTTAAGGCAAGTGGCAATAGACATGATACAACATAACACACACACACACACACACACACACACACACACACACACACACATTAAGGAGAACAGTTTGCAATGTGGTTAAGCCAAGTGGCAAGCTATTGAAAGGCCACTTGATAATTTTAGGATAGTAAAAATAATAAATACGGTAATAAAATCTTTTAATTAAGACATTAAAAATAATTGAATCAGCAAATACATTAGACTTTTAAAAATAAAAGTAAAAAGAGAAAAGAAAATAATAAATAGAGGAAAATATTTAAACTACTGTGTATATAAATGGTAAAAATCAAAATATAATTTTGAATTAAACATTACCATGTATATACATGATAAAAATCATATATAGATATAATATTACCGTGTATATAAGAAAAATATTTTTTTAAATTGAAAAAATATGTAAATATCAATATTGGACTAAAAAGGATGTCACATCACATTTTCTGCTTTAGTTTTATTATTACATATAAATATAAATCTTTAGTAAAAGAAATGATCTAAAACTTTAAAAATAATGACAAATCAAATTCTGTAAAAATAGATGTGCAATTTAATATTAAGTAACTTAAATTTAAACTCAACATTTTATATATTGAAATAAAAAATAAGAAAAGTCAATTACTTATTATGTGTAACACACACAACAATAAAAAAATTGAGCACCGACAAACTAGGAAAAAATAATTAAAATACAGTAGAAAGAATATATGAAGAAGGGGGATGCAATAGTATTTTTAATATATATATATAGAAAATACATTAGACTTTTAAAAATAAAAGTAAAAAAGGAAAAACAAATAAGAAATAAAGGAATATTATTTAAACTACTATGTATATAAATGGTAACAATTAAAATATAACTTTAAATTAAATATTACCATGTATATACATGACAAAAATCATATTGATATAATATTACCGTCTATATAAGAAGAACATTTTTTAAAATTGATAAAGTATGCAAATATCAAAATTGAACTAAAAAGGATGTCACGTGACATTTTGTGTTTTAGTTTTATTATTACATATAAATATAAATCTTTAGTAGAAGAATGATCTAAAACTTTAATAATAATGATAAATCAAATTCCGTAATAATATATGCGCAATTTAATATTAAGTAGCTTAAACTTAAACTCAACATTTTATATATTGAAATAAAAAATAAGTAAAGTCAATTGCTTATTATGTGTAACACACACAATTAAAAAAAAAATTAAGCATTGACAAACTAGAAAAAAATAATTAAAATATAGTAGAAAGAATATATGAAGAGGAGGAAGGTGCAAAAATAATATTTTTAAAATATAATGAAATAAGAAGATGATACATATATTATTTTTTATAAATTTTAATTAAAGAGATTAGATTTGTTTTATATTAATAAGAATAGAACTTGATATTTGGTTCTATTTGTTTATATCTCATATTCTCAATAGAGCAAGTTGGATCTAAAGCAAGGAAATGCATCTTTGTTGGATGGGATGACAGGATAAATAATTGGAAGTGCATGGACCCAAAAACTTATTTTGTTATTTGTCGAGACTTCGTATTTAATAAAATTTTCTTATATTATGAAGTTGCAAATGATGTTTGATTGTGTTTTCGAATCGATGATGTATGCATGAATGCTATGAGGATTGTTTGGGTTATCCTTGGGTTTCCATTCGCCATGTCGCTCCTAGACCCAATGCTTGAGTCGTGACACTGTCCATATATATTTTAGGTTGGTTAGGAATAAGTTCCAAATGATTTCACTTGAAACTGGAGTTGTTCGAAAAATTTTGACTTGTGAGGGAGCATAGGCGCAATGCAGACCTGCTCCGCCAGAGGTCATTTTTGCGCTAAGTTCGATTTTTTCATATTTTGACCTAGGAATGAGTTTAGGTCATTTTTGTACTAAAATATACCCTCTCTGCGATGCAGAGGGATCCCGCACTCTTTTGAAAGTCCAAAATCTTACGAAAAATTATTTTTCGATACGATTGATCTAAAAATTAAAAGGGACCATTTCTCACACAATTTTGCCTCCTGAACAAGAATCTAATGCCGAATTTTCCAAAAAGATTACAAATAATAAAAGCATTTTTCATAAGAAGACATTTTGAGAGGTGTTACATCTACATATCCTTCTATGATCCGTAGAATCAACCATGACTCATAGAAGTATTCCATCATGTCGAACCTTAAATTCCAACTCTCTGAAGTTTGATCCGAGGAAGTGTCTACAGTCTGTATCTCTTTATGGCCTATAAGTCCTTTTGTGGTCCAAACTTAGAAGATTTTTCTTTTAGTGCCTACTCCTACGAGTGTCTTCCACAGACCATAGTTTCTTGTGTAGCTTCTAAAAACCCCTCATACAATCCCGCACCAACATCATTCTGAGTTGTTTATTTTTATTTCAACTTTCTAACTTTGGGGTATTACAACGAAGGTGTGAAATATGCAGCATATGTGATCTATAGGATGACTCTTTCTCTAAACAACATGAAATCACTCTATAAATTAATGTTCGGAGAAAAGTCTAACATAAAACACTAAGAGTATTTGGTTCTATCTGTTATGTTCATATCTCAGATTCTCAACAGAGCAAGTTGGATCTGAAAGCAAGGAAATGCATCTTTGTTGGATATGATGACAGGATAAATAATTGGAAGTGCATGGACTGGGAAAACTATGTAGCTCAGTTGGTTGACTACCTGAACTCTCACATTGCTGGTGAGGGTTCGATTCCCCACATTATAATCCCCGTCTCTGTTTCCCCTCCCCCCATTTTTTTTTTTTAAAAGAAGTTGTTATCCAAAATGCACAAGTAAACGGATCATTGTTATCCAAAAAGGGTATGCTAAGAAGCTTGTTGACAGATTTGGCGTGAAATAAAGCAAAAAGTGCTCTAATCCTCTTGATACTAGCATGAGGTTCGAGCCAATTCAAAGGAGAAGGCCCCAAAACAAAGGGCAGAAATAATTACTTACAGAATTGATTCTCACAGTTTCATTGATTCTCACAGAAAGAACACATGAACAAGGCTCACTTTTTGTAGATCCCAAGCCTTTTCGAGCTCTAGTTGGAAGTCTCCTGTATTTGGCTATTACAAGGTTAGACATCGTTTATTTTGTTGGATATGTCAGCAGATTTATGCAATCACCAAGAAAGTCACACTTGAAAGCTACAGAGAAGATTCTGAAATATATCAACTCAACATCAAATATGGGCCTATTCTTCCAAAGGAAGAACAATTTGGTGTTAATCAGGTATACCTATGCCGATTTTGGTAGCAATATGAATAATTAAATGTACATCAGGTGATTTTTTTTTCTCTATAGTGAAATAGGTATTTCTTGGTACAGCAAAAAGCAAGACACTGTTTCTTTATAAACTACCAAGGCGGAATATAAAGCAGCCACGCTTACTACTCAAGTGTAGTCTCCAAAGACTTGCTAAAGATTTGCATATATTTGTATCAAAGTCAAGTACGACTTTTGGAGACAATCAAAGTGCCATCAAGCTTGCATACAGTTGGGTTTTTCATGAGAACTAAGTACATTGAGATGAAGTTTCATTTCATCGGAGAAAAAGTTCTTGATGGAACTATAAATACTTCGGAAGTACAAAAAGAATATTGTTGATATCTTCACTCGTACCTAGCTTTTGAAGTAGAATATGTAATGTTGAAATAGTAAACAACAAACCAAAGTAAGTATACACATACACATTTATATATATGCTAACAACTTATGGCACTTCTCTTTTCAGTGGAAAATAGACTACCCAAAGCTTTTGCTTTCTCCCTCAATATGAATTTTTGTACCTTGCCAGTTGATGTTTTTGGTAAATCTTCAAAAAGGACCGTCCTAGGTGCCATGTAATGAGGCAAATGGTCTCTACAAAAATTGATTATTTCTTGTGGAGTAATTTCATGAAATCCTTCCTTTAGTTTTATGAATGCACAAGGTGTTTGTCCCCATTGATCATCTGGTCGTGCGACCACTGCTGTTTCAACAACTGCTGGATGGCTATATAAAACTCTTTCCACCTCGAGTGTGCTTATATTTTCACCTCCAGATATTATAATATCTTTTAGGCGATCTTTAATTTCTATGTAGCCATCTGGATGTTTCACTGCAAGATCACCCGTATGAAACCATCCGCCTTTAAAAGCGTCTTTGGTTGCTTCAACATCTTTCAAATATCCACTCATCACAGTATTCCCTCTACACACAATCTCACCAATGGTCTTTCCATCAGCCGGCACCTTTTCCATGGTCTCAGGGTCTCTAACATCAACTCCTTCAATACAAAGATGTTGCACCCCTTGTCTTGATTTAAGCGCGGCTTGTTCCCCAAGCGGCAAAGAATCCCACTCAGGATTCCACAAACAAGACATAGCCGCACTGTAAGTCTCTGTTAGTCCATATGCGTGAGTTACACCAAAGCCAAGCTCCTCCATTTTGGAAAGGATCTGTGGAGGCGGTGGTGATCCGCCTGTTAATATTTCAACCTTATGTGGAAGTGGCTTCCTGTCATTTGGTGGAGAATTTGCCATCATATTCAAGACAATTGGTGCTGCACTCATATGTGTCACCTTATTTCGAGAAATACTTTCAAATATATCTTTCGCGGAGACATGCCTAAGGCAGACGTTTGTTCCACCAAAAGCAGCCATTCCCCAAATCATGCACCATCCATTGCAGTGAAACATTGGAACTGTCCAAAGGTACGTAGGGGTCGAGCCCATGCCATGACAGAGAAAAGTAGCAATCGTATTGAGATATGCACCTCTGTGACTGTACACGACCCCTTTGGGCGAAGACATTGTGCCAGAGGTATAGTTAACACTTATAGGGTCAAATTCACTTTTCGGCCATCTTATTGTAAAATCGCCACTCCCACTTGCCAAAAGATTTTCGTATGTGTGAATGTCATATTTTGGAGTGGAATTCTCATATTCAGGGATTAGCACAAGAATTGGTGGTTTAATTGTTTTGTCTTTTGAAAGAAGATTGATTGCTCCTTGAGCAATTTGGAGCAATTGTTGATCAACAAATATTATCTTGGCTTCTGAATGTTTGAGCAAGTGAGCTACCATTGATGAATCAAGACGAGTATTTAATGTACAAATAACTGCTTCCGCCATTGGTACTGCAAAATGCAGCTCCTGCATTGCTGGTACATTCGGAGCCAAAGTTGCAACCTACAAAAAATTTTATTGTTAGGATCAAGCACTTACTATTATACCAAAAACTATACCTCAAAGCAAGGCGCAACTTTATTTCTTAATCAAGTCTACCACGCAAGCACCATGTTCGACCATGACACCGACTCGAGCTATCTTAGGCCCCTCATGGGCCTTGCCATAGGCAGGATGTGTCATTACAACAACAGTTATTTACTTGACAAATTGAATTTGAAACAAAAAGGCAAGAAAAATTGAAGTCTTACCACATCTCCCTTAGAAATACCAAGTTGAACCAAAGCAGAAGCAAGCTTGAGACACCTAGAATGCGTCTCTTCCCAAGTGTACTTCACAGAAGAGCCAAAAACAACCGAGGTTCTATTGCGAAAAACATTAGCTGCTCTCTCCAAGAAACTTAAGGGTGTCAATGGAACATAATTTGCGGAACATGTAACAACACCCTCCAGTAAGCTTCGCGACTCAGTTCCAAATTGGCGGACTCCATGAATGTTTGGGGCTGGTTGGATTCGGTTGAGGCCATTAAAGAAACTCAGAGCCACTTTCGAGCTTTTGAAGAATTTATTCATGGTAGGATATATGCAGACAAGAGAGACAAGGCTTAATAATATGTGTACGTAGCTTCACTGCACCATATATACACACACTTCCTTGCACCAAATTTATTGTAGAATTAAGAGTCACATATATAAATAAAAATTTATTATTTATAAAGGACACATCTAATTAATTTCTTTCTTAGGGATTGTGCCAAATGACAATTCAAACGGAGAGAGTCTTAAATATAGAAATGTGCTACGTTTTGTGTTAGATTGACTAAAGTAAATGATATAAAGTTGGTGGAGAAGTAATATACTTTTAGATATACGACCAAATAGTTTGACGAATCGTAATGAGCTGGTGCATGTCTGGTCCGGCTTAGTGGGCAGCATCTCCGGAGGAATAGGAATTGAAAACTGTTGAATGGAATGAAATGAACTAACAAACATTAATTATTGGCTTCGTATTTACTAACTCGTGAACTATATATACGCTCCATATTATTTATCTGATTTATAAAACAAACAAAGAAAAAAAAAAAGATAAACAAAAGCAAGAAAAAAACTTGTACTCTTTTGAAGATAGAAGAATGTGATTTGGAGAGAAGTCATGCGCAGCTACTAATTTGCCACTACTCACCTAACACATTTTTTTTAAAAAAAAAAAAAAAGATAAACAAAAGCAAGAAAAAAACTTGTACTCTTTTGAAGATAGAAGAATGTGATTTGGAGAGAAGTCATGCGCAGCTACTAATTTGCCACTACTCACCTAACACATTTTTTTTAAAAAAAAAAAAAAGAAAAAAAAGGAGGACAACACAAAACATACTATTATGGTGCTAATCACGCACTAAAACAATAGTTTCTTTAATTATATTTTTTTAATCAAAAAACTATTATTCCGAATACACGCTATCATATTATGTGTAATTTGTTCTAAATATAGTATATCCAAGCGCGATTTGCATGTAGCTATGATACAATAGCTCTCCTGCTCGTCCCTCTCCTCTCTCGTTCACCTCTCTCCCTATATATTTGCATATTAGAATGTATTTGAGTTTCATAAATTTTATATATGTGTCTATTTAGTATCATTCATGTATTTATATTATATATTTGATATCAGTTTCGTCTCATGTATCTTATATCACTTTATTAGTATATCTGATATCAAATATTTAGTCTGACCATGCATACATGCATGTATCTAGAATCAAAATATCCACTGATACATTTTGTAACATCTCTCACGCGCCTCGGAAAAATGCGCTATAGTGTATTTCTTGCATATCTTTAAATCCATACATGATTTTGCAAATCTGACTTCATATTTATTTCCAGGGGACAAAACTGTGTAGGAAAGGGGTGGTCTTTGATTTTTAGATGACCTGTAGCAAAAAATAAATTTTCACGTGATTCAAGGCTTAACCAGAAAAGTATGTGACCAGTCCGCATCGCGGGCTTGTCGCCCATTAGTGTAAAAATGGCCTAAACCCATTCCTGGGCCAACACAGGGGAAAAACTTAACTTCGCACAAAAATGTACTACTCCTTAACAAGTCCGCATTGCGAACTTATTGCGCACTAGTTCAAAAAGTTTCTGTTAGAGCCCGTACATTCGCGTTTTGGTATCATGGTTATCAATTGAAGTACTTAGAGTCATTTTCGAGGTGGTTGACAATTTAGTGCACTTTTGAGGAATTTGAATTAGGTAATTGGGAATCTTTGTAGAGATTGGTGAATATAAGTTTAGGGTCATGCTACATGTGCAAGTGTGCACTTATAAGATTAAGGTTGCTAAATATTCCTTTGGTATTTGCAAGTTGAGGTATTGTATCATTTTAGGACT
>DF365303.1:2962-22913 GCA_000787875.1 Solanum virginianum
AATGGGCTGATTTCATCAGCCGATCAACAATAACCCAAATGGAATCATACCTCCGTGGAGTGCGAGGTAAACCTGTAATAAAATCCATATTAATGATTTTTCACTTCCACGTCGGTATCTTCATTTTCTGCAATAGACCACCGGGCTTCTGGTGCTCAATTTTGACCTGCTAACAATTCGGACATTGAGCGATGAACTCTGCTATATCCCTCTTCATACCATCCCACCAATATGAACATCTGAGATCATGGTACATCTTCGTCGAGCCTGGGTGAACAGAATAGCGGGCATAATGTGCCTCGCCCATAACCTGTCGTCGCAAACCCGCCACATCGGGCACACACAACCTGCCCCAGAATAATAAGGTTCCATTGGAGGTAAGTTCAAACAGAGTGGTTCCATTTTTAAGGGCGGTGTCTCTGTACTGAGCCAGCATAGGATCCTCGTACTGACGCTACCTAATCTCTCCCATAAGGGAAGATTCAGCCACACCTCGAACCAAAACCCCAACATCTCCAGAGTTAACCAAACGAACTCCAAGACTAGCCAACTGATGAATATCGTGAACTATCCCCCTCCTCTCTGAAGGCATAGCCGCTAAACTACCCATGGACTTACGGCTAGGTGCATCTGCCACCACATTAGCTTTCCCTGGATGGTGGAGAATATCCACATCATAATCTTTCAGCAACTCTAACCACTTTTGCTGCCGCAAGTTCAGCTCCTTCTGCTTAAAGATGTACTGGAGACTCTTATGATTAGTATAAATATCAACGTGGACCCTATATAAATAATGTCTCCACATCTTCAAGGTATGAATCACCGCAGCTAACTCTAAATCATGAGTAAGATAATTCTTCTTGTGTTTCCTGAGCTATCGGGAAGCGTAGGCTATAATTCTGCCGTGCTGCATCAACACACACCCCAACCCAATACCAGAGGCATCACAATATATCACATATCCATCCGAACCTTCGGGAAGAGTCAAGACTGGAGTTGTAGTCAACTTCTCATTTAACAACTGGAAGCTACATTCACAAGCATCAGACCACTGGAATGTTGCTCCCTTCTGAGTTAGCTTTGCTTCCCAGGTCAACTGGAAGCTACGTTCACAAACATCAGACCACTGGAATTTTTCTCCCTTCTGAGTTAGCTTTGTTAGAGGCGCTGAAATGGAGGCAAATTTCTCCATAAATCTTTGATAATAACCAGTTAACCCCAGAAAGCTACACACCTCTATCAGCATCGTAGGCCTAGGCCAATTTTTTATGGCCTCAATCTTTTGGGAATATACCTGGACGCCGTCAGCTCCAATAATATGCCCCAGAAATGCCACCGATGCCAACCAAAATTCACATTTAGAAATTTTAGCATATAATTTTTGGTGCCGAAGTATGCCTAGTACCGTCCTCAGATGACCCGTGTGCTCCTCTTCTGATCGAGAATAAATTAGAATATCATCAATAAATACGATCACAAACATATCCAAGAACGATCTGAATACCCGATTTATAAGATCCATGAATACAGCCGGAGCATTTGTTAGCCCAAAAGACATAACTCTGAACTTATAGTGCCTATACCGGATCCTGAACGTTGTCTTGGGAATATCCTCCTCCCGTACTCGCACCTGGTGGTAACCCGACCACAGGTCTATCTTCAAAAAATACTTTGCTCCCTACAACTGATCAAACAAATCATCAATCCAGGGGAGGGGGTATTTATTATTTATAGTTACCTTATTCAGCTGCTGGTAATCAATACACAATCGTAGTGACCCATCTTTCTTCTTTACAAATAATACCGGAGCTCCCCAAGGTTACGTACTAGGCCAAATAAAACCCTTCTCTAACAGATCTCTCAGCTACTCTTTCAATTCTTTCAATTCCCCCAGTGCCATTCTGTATGGAGGGATAAAGATAGGTTGAGTGCGTGGTGATAGATCTATAGTAAACTCCACCTCCCGTTCGGGAGGAAGGCCTGGAAGCTCGTTCGAAAATACATCAGGGAATTCATTAACAACTGGAATTGGTTGAAGAGTCGGTGACTCTACCTCTAAATCATGCACATGAACCAAATGATAAAGATAACCTTTTCTAATCGTTCTTCTGGCCTTGAGGTATGAAATAAACTTACCCTTCAGCGATGCAACATTACTTACCCACTCAATGACTGATTCTCCCGGAAATTGGAATTGGACTATCTTCTTTTAGATAGCTTTTATAAACTCGATTAACAATAATAGATCCTCCTACTGGTGTAGCTACCTCAAAAGGCTCTATTGGCTTAGACCCTAGTCAATTGTATTAGCAACCAAAGGAGAGATATGCGATAATGTAGAACAAGGATCAATTAAGGCATACACATCTCGAGAGCAAACTAATAATATACTTGTGATCACATTCGGCAATGCCTCCTGGTCCTGATGGCTGGCCAAAGCATAAGTGCGGTTTGAAGGACCAATAGAACCCAAGACTCCACCACGACCCCTGCATGACCCACTGATGCTGGGGTACCTCGCCCCACAGGGCGCATAGCTACTGAGGCTGAAGATGAACCTCCGACTGACCCGGTAAACTGAGCTGACCCATCTGCACCACCTCTATCTGGATAGTCCCTCATCTGGTGGCCCTGATGGCCACACACAAAACAAGTACCCATGGCACGAAAACACTCCCCGGGATGCCGTTTCCCACAATAAGAACATGGAGGCCTGGGTGGTCTCATCTGGCTGCTGGAACTCGGGCCATCCCTAAATGACTTGCACCCTCTAACCTCCTACTGGTGATCTGTGGGGATGTACCCCGTACTGATCTGGAAGGATATCTACTCTGCTGCTGCTGGGGCTGTCTCCTCGATAATCCCCTACATACCCGGATGACCTGGTCCTCTTGGGCTGACCTTTATCATCTGCTCTATCAATCTGACGTCCCCTACGGCAGTCCTCCATGCCCTGGGCATAGGCCTGAATATGAGCAATGTCCATGCCGGTCTAGGCCGCCATCACTAAGCAACTGTCGATATAATATGGGTCCAACCCCACTATGTACCGATGCATCTGGTCAATCATATTAGCAACATGTGTGGGTGCATACCTGGCCAATGAATCAAATTCCAAGCTGTATTCCCGAACTGACCTGCCCCGCTGTTTCAGCAGCAGGAATTTGTCCTCTCTGGCTCGTCTCACTTCCGGAGGTAGAAAGTGGGCCAGAAAAGCTTCAATAAACTCGCCCCAAATGGCTGGAAGGGCACCCTCTCCTCTAGACAGTGTCTATGACTCATACCAGTTAGCGGCCACATCATGCAGTCGGTAGGATACCAGCTCAACTGATTCTGTCTCCGATGCATCGATAAGTCGCAGAGTCCGCTGCATCTGCCAAACAAACTCATGGGGGTCCTCCGCGGGTTTGGACCCAAAGAACTCTGGTGGCCTGCATGTCAGGAAATCACGAGCCCGCGAGCTGTCATGGCGAACTACCTGGTCACCGCCTGCCCCCTATCTGTAAGCCTGGCCTGCCACCATCTAGGTCAATAACTGGACCGCCTCTCGTAACTCCCCGATCTCTGCACCATGCTGAGAGGCTGGAGGTTCTGGCACTCGAGCCTCAGGAGCTGGCGGTGTAGCCGAGCTAGCTGTCGGGGGTGCAATACCGGGCTCACTCTGAGCACGAGCTCTAGTAGTCACCCGGGCTCGACGGGTCTCACCTACCGCTATAGGCCTACCCCTTCAGGTAGCTGGGGTCTTCCTCGAAGGCATTGCTGCAACCAAAACAGTCTGTCAGAAAAGGGGTCATCCTAATACCACAGTTCTATCGCACGATCTAAGATCACATCAATCCTGGGGTGGGGGTATTTATTCTTTAGAGTTACCTTATTCAACTGCCAGTAATCAATACACATCCGCAGCGACCTATCTTTCTTCCTTACAAATAATATCGGAGCTCCCCAAGGTGACGTACTAGGCCGAATATAACCCTTTTCTAACAGATCTCTCAGCTGCTTTTTCAATTTTTTTAATTCCGCCGGTGCCATTCTGTACGGACTGAGTTACAAACAGATGACTTATATTTTAGAAAACTTTCTGCAGAGTTTCCTTTGTTTTACTGACTATCCAAAAATAACTTGCATATCAGAAGATACCAACAGAGACCCAACAGAGCCAACAGAATATCATATAAGCGTATACGGGCCGACAAAGCCGCCATGACGGGTAAGCCGCTCCACATACACATCACACAGATCTAACCATACAGACTGGGCACAATCCACACATATATACATATCCACAGACCTCTACACAGACTGACAGAATCATAGGACGGGATAGGGCCTTGCCATACCCACGAATAAACGTATATGCAAAGTAACAAACAAGTGCATACCAAAAGTGGGCTCTAAAACAGGGGGAGCACTTCAAACAGCAGAAAAGTGTCCTAAGCTGCGGGGTCACCAAACTGTATGTCGGTACCTGCAAGTATGAAACGCAGCCCCCGAAGAAGGGGGTCAATACGAAGTACGTACTAAATATGTAAAGCAGAATGTATAAAATGTAAATCTGAGTAGTAATTGGAACAAAAGTATGTAGGGCATATACATATCCCAAAAGTATTAGACTATTTACTTTCAAAATACAAATCAAGCATACGGTATAGGGAATATGGTAGCCCACCCATCAATGGCACCATAGCAGAAGCCCAATCACAGCATAACACCAGTCTAAGTGGAGCCCGGCCCTTAGGCGAAGTCGACCCGCCGAACATAGCATAACACTGGAATACATATACATATCATAATGCACACGACAACAACTGGCCCGGGAATCGGCGAACGATACCATAGTAGGCACGAGCAGAGTCGTGAGTAATCATATGCATAAGATCATTATCATAAATCCAAAAGATCCGTAAAATAGTCATATCTGAAATTGGAATAGTAATTATTACAAACTCTTTCAAAATGCAAGCCAAATTCAACATATGCTTCGGATTGCCTAAGGCCTACAAACAAGTCATAAAATGCTACACAATTAGCTAAAGACTTTTTGGGCCTTAAATTTCAACTTCGCCCTTAATTCTACAAAAAATTGGGCAACATTTCTCCTTAAAAATAGGCGACCCCGAGAATTCAACTTGGCTTAATCAATCAGCAACAACAACAACAACAACCCAGCAGCATCAATAATCATATAATGAACCCAACGACACAAAAATTACTTAATTCGGGTAAAAGAGTAAAATGGTCCAAAAATTTTGTCACCGAAAAAAGTCATCTGAATTTGAAAATTTTTACATGAAAATGTTCCCCAAGTAATAAGGGATACAATAGCGAAAACCATTTTGAAAACTGAGCTAATATGAGGAAGAAATCGCAAATTAAAGTTTTTAAAACCTATTGAAAATGCAGCATTAAACAGCGATTTTTACCTCAAATGATGCACCAAAATCAATTTTTGAAGCTCCTACGTTGTTCTCCTCGAAAAATTACACAACTTAGCATTTTGAATCATCCAAATCGAACCAAAATTAAGAGAGAAATTGAAGATCAAAGTTGGGGAAACAACTAAAGAAGTTGCTGAAGTTCTATAGCTTTATACAAGCTGTGAACCGTTCTGCCACGTGGCAGCATCTGGTGGGGCCATGTGGCTCCGCCCCTTTACTTTTCACCCATTGCTCAAATTTAATTTCGATATTCCGGCCTCATTTAAAATTTAAAAAATACAATCCATATATGGAATCTTATCAGAAAGAGCATTTCGGACTCAATGGTGCAGTCAAAATTTTCAACAGAGATCGTTTTATGCCATTATGGGTCCCACTTCTCAATCTCGAGCACTATCGGTAGGTCAAATCACACGAAAATCCTGGAACTGAACAAAAGGTCCTCCTAGCCCAAACTCAACGTTTCGAACCCAGTGAAAATATCAAAATTTGCAATTGAGGTCTTCTTTACCCCAAAACCTGAGAAAACTCATTTAAACTAGTTTCAGACTCAAAAATCCAAAATATTCTCAGAAGCTCTAAAAATTACAACTAAGTCATTTCTAGCATTAGTCTGACCATCTGGAACTGCTGAAATTGTCAGAATTCCAATTCGAGCTTTTCGAGCCCAGAATGTTGACCAAAGTCAAACTTTAGCTCCGGTAACAACTAAAAATGCAATTTCTGACCTAAAATCTCTATTTTAACTCAAAATAAATTCCAATTTTGGTCCCAAATTTTCTTAATTATTCCAATGCATGAAATACGTATTCTAACAATTGTGCACTAAATATGAATCTGCATATTATTGTACGTATAAGAATTAATAATATTATTAATAAATAGATATGATAGAATAAGTTTTACATTGAAATTTGTGTGCTTGTATAAGTTGAAGATTAACCACAATAGATTGATTTTGAGAAGTTAAAAGATGAGGTAAAATTTGGTCAACAAATTCTGATCCCCAAAATGTGGATGATAGTTTGTTGTTTCTATCAAAGAAATCAGATGGTGATATTATAGTAAATTATGTATAAATTAAATAGGTATTCAACATATTTTTTATACTTACTCATCAACTTCTAGTTCCACATTTATGAATTTCTTAAAACTTTCACTTATATTTTGAGTCTGAACTTGACTGTAACTGACAATTTCTCCAATAACCTCTAAAAAGTAACATATGTTAAAATTGAACGGTAAAAAAAATTTAAAATTTTAACATGATATTTAATTACCAAATAATTCAGTCTCCTTCATGTCTTCCCCATTTTTCATTTCACCGAATGGTTGAAACTTAAAAATAATAGCGGATCAAACACTTTTGTCACATGTGTTCGTATAGTTAGATAAGCTTAAACTTATGTTTTGTGGTACTTATCTTCTGAGTATTGTTACACACTAAAAAGTTCTCCATATGATATAAGCTACACTCTTTGCAATTGACTTTGACATGTTGTACCACCGATTTTTCAATATGAGCGTGAATTTGATCTCCCTATAAATAAATAAATTTATAATCAAAATTATGAATAATTAGAAAAACAAAAAGAATCAAAAAGTTTTATTTATCATTGGACGCAATACTTTTTCATCCTGTAGTACTATTTCTTTTACATAAATAGAGTTAGAATTAAAATGATCTCGAGCTTTCCATAGACGAATAATGAGAACTTTCATGTTCTATTATTTTTTTCTAATTGTTATGTCATTAATTAAATCTATCATTTTTTACAATTGGTAACACGTTTGTAGTATATATAAAGCAGTACAGAGGATTGAAGTAGATTTTAAACTAGGAGAAAACTATTTAAGTAGAAGATATTGAGTATGAAAATTGTGGTGAGCAGTTATAGGAAAATGTTTGACGTGATTGATGTATGAGAGGTTGAGATATTTAATAAGAAAATAAAAATAACTAATTAGTAAATTATGTGGCTTAATTTTTAAAATTCTTTAAAACGGTTTGATGTATGTTGGCAAACTAACATATTGCACTGAATAAAACTTGTATCAAACTAAATAGGAGTTTTAATTAGGATAAAATTTCTCTTATAAACAAAATCAAAAATTATTAAATTGAATTAATAATTAAAAAGATATACATACTAAATAAACTATTTTATTAGGACCTCAACTAATTTATAAGAATCTAAGTAACTATCCTTAATTATTTTTATTTTCTCAAATTAAAATATTACCAGATAATTAATAAGATAACTTTGTTAATGTCTAAATATTTAAAACTAAGTGCCCAAAATATTAAACTCAAAAATTAAAAAAAAATATGAAGTAAAGATATAATAAATAGATTAGTCATTATTTTAAAATTTTAAATTGATTGCCAAATATATTAATAAAAAAGTTTGTGTTTTAAAAATCTATTATGACTTTTGAAAATGTATCTAGATGCACAAATTTTTTTCTAAATAAAAATTAATTTATTTACTTAAATTGAGAATTTGAATCGTATTTACTATAATAGGAAGTTATAAAACTCCTCGTTTACTTGGAAATGTAATGGGAATGTAATGGGAAGTTATAAAACTTCCCATTAACTTTATAAACGTTTTCTTTTTTCAAATTAAAGATTAATTTATTTTTTAAATGGTGTCTTTTAAAAAGATATTTAGGTTAACAATTTTTTTTTCAGGAAAAAATTATTTATTTATTCATTTATATGGAAAATTCTGAAACTGTATTTAGTGTAATAGGATTATGTGAAGTTATATAACTCCCAATTTATTTTCAAAATCTTTTTTTTGAATAAAATTAATCTATATTTTAAATTGTGAGTTTTGAAAACACATTTGAGTATACAATTTAATTTTTAATGTTGCAAAAATTATTTATTTATTTAAATTGAGATTTATGAAATAGGTTTTCTTTAATTTAATTAATATTAATCAAGATCTTAAGAAATAGGCCGGTTATGGGTTAAAGAAACTCCTACAGAAGTAGGAAGGACGGTTATAGGAGAATTTGACTTCAAGATTGTTGATTTTTAGCCATAATTTGATGTCAAAATTCTTATTAACTTGGATACTCATTTTCTGAAAAATAAATATTTAATATATAATCAATAATTCATAATTATTTAAAAAATCCTACATCAATGACACTTTTTATGTTCCACCTAAATAGGTTGTTTCAAAACTTCCCTATACTCCAACTTATATACAAATTAAATAGGCAACGTATAAACAAATTAAATAATTAAAAAAGAGTTTAAATTTAAAAATGAAATCTTATATATTTTAAACGTATAATCAACTAAATAGAAGTTTTAATTAGGATAAAATTTCTCTTATAAACGAAATGGAAAAGTTTTAAATTTGAATTAATAATTAAAAAGATATGCATATTAAATAAACTGTTTCATTAAGACCTCAACTAATTTATAAGAATATAAGTAACTATCTGTAATTGTTTTTATTTTCTCAAATTAAAATATTTCCAGATAATTAAATGATAACTTTGTTAATGTATTAAAATTTAAACCTAGATGCCGAAAAGATTAAAATTTAAAATATGAAGTTAAAAATATAATACATAAATTAATCAATATTTTAAAAGTTTAAATTGATTGCCAAATATATTATAAGAAAGTTTATGTTTTAAGAATCTATTGTGACTTTTGAAAATTTATTTAGGTGCACATTTTATTTTTCTGAATAAAAAGTATTTATTTATTTAAATTGAGAATTCAGAAACCATATTTACTATGATGGGAAGTTATAAAACTACCCGTTGATGTGGATATTCTTTTTTTAAAAAAATTAAAGATTAATTTATTTTTAAATTGTGTCTTTTGAAAAAATATGTAGATTAATAATTTTTTAAAAAAATAAAACTTATTTATTTATTTATGTATATTCAGAATTTTGAAACCATATTTAGTGTAATGAGATTATGGGAAGTTATATAACTCCCAATTTATTTTCAAGATCATTTTTTTTTCAAATTAAAGATTAATATATATTTCAAATTTGGACTTTTGAAAACGTATTTGGGTATACAATTTAAATTTCAATGTTGCAAAAATTATTTATTTAAATCCCTATTAACTTGGATATTGGATAAAATTAATATGTTAAATAATTTGTAATTATATAATAAATCCTAACACTTCTTATGTTCCATGTAAATAGGAGGTTTCAAAACTTCCCTATACTCTAGCTAATAAATAAGAGTTTTGATTTAAAAACGAAATCATATCTATTTTGATCATTAAAACATGTAACCAATTAAATAGGAGTTTTAATAAGGATAAAATTTCTCTCATAAAAAAATGAAAAACTTTAAATTTGAATTAATAATTTAAAAATATATGCATACGAAATAAACTATTTCATTAAGATATCAACTAATTTATAAGAATCTTAGTAACTATCTTTAATTATTTTTATTTTCTCAAATTAAAATATTTCCAGATAATTAGTTAGATAACTTTGTTAATGTATAAAAATTTAAAACTAAATTCCAAAAATATTTAAATTAAAAATATGATGTTAACAAAGTTTTTGTTCTAAAATATATTGTAACTTTTGAAAAGGTAACAGGTGAACAGTTTTTTTTTCTGAATAAAATTATTTATTTAGTTAAATTGGAAATTTTAAAATCATACTATGATGGGGATTTATAAAACTCCCCATTTACTCGGAAACGTGATGGGAAGTTATAAAACTCCCAATTATCTTAGATACACATTTTTTTTCAAATTAAAGATTAATTTATTTTTTAAATTGTGTCTTTTGAAAAAATATTCAGGTTAATAATTTTTTTTTTCAGAATAATAATCCTTTATTTATTTATGTATATTGAGAATTTTGAAACCGTATTTAGTGTAATGGGATTATAGGAAGTTATATAACTACCAATTTATTTTCTAAATCGTCATTTTTTTTCAAAATAAAGATTAATATATTTTAAATTGTAACTTTTGAAGACGTTTTTGGGTATACAATTTAATTTTTAATGTTGCAATAATTATTTATTTAAATCCCTATTAACTTGGATATATCGTTTTCTGGCAAAAATTTATCTATTAAATAAGTCGTATTTATTTAATAAATCCTAAAACTTTATATGTTCCACATAAATATGGTATTTCAAAACTTCCCTATACTCCTACTTATAAATAAATTAAATAGGAGTTTTAATTTAAAAATGAAATTTTATATATTTTGACTAATAAAATATTTAACCAACTAAATAGAGTTTTAATTAAGATAAAGTTTCTCTAATAAACAAAATGGAAAAGTTTTAAATTTGAATTAATAATTTAAAAAGACATGTTGTGACACCCCATAACTCTATTCTTACATGTACTTATGTTTCAAGACTCATTCATACTCGTGGGAAGTGGATTAGGGTCATAAGAGACCTCTAGTACTTAGCCGAGTTCAAAATTTTTCTATACATTGAGTTTCTAGTGTTAGATTATGCAAGGGTCATCTTTAAGTAATCACAACTCTTAGCACATAAAATATTAGGTGGACCATGACCTACCAAATGAAATCTCTTTGAATTAGCTTTCCAACGCAGCTGGTTTCACTTCATTTGAAGTTTGGAGTCAAAAGTTATGACCATTTTATTGAATATTGTTAGAGTATAGAGAAAATACGAAACCTATTTATGGGTTATGGAAAAAAGTATGGCCCATCTAATCACTCGTGGAAAAAGTCCTGAAAATTCACATCTTTAGTCCTCGATTTTATGGACCAATCTACAAGTTGTAGAAACGTCTATCAGTCGTAGATTGAGCTCGTGAAATTGATTCAAAAACCCTAAAATTAGCCCAAAAGTTTACGAAAAGGTCCCTACGGGTCGTGAAAGTTTCTACGGGCCATAGATGGGCTAATAGACGACTTTTGAAAGCTTTTTAAGAAATGTTATTTTGGTCTATTCCCACCCTTTCAAAGCCTAAATAAAGCCCTAAACATGTTAGTTCAACCTTTTTGCGCTAAAACACTCTCCCAAACATAGAACAAGGTTTCAAGGGAGAAAAGGCTAGGGTTTGAAGATAATCTTGTGAATCCACCCAAGCTGCTTTAAAATTCAAAACTTTCACGTATGTAAGGCTACCCAAAACATGAATTATGTTCTTCCATGTGCCACATACCCTAAATTGATGAAGTTGTAAGTGAGTTGAGTCTCCAATGAATGTTTCTTGAAGGCCTTTCTTAAATTCTAATGTATCTCTATATAATCTTGCATGAATTACTATTTTAATGAATTTAAATATTTGAAATAGATGATTTTGCCATACTACATGAACCTTAGCATGAATTCTTATTTTTGTTTTTTACATATTCCATTTAAATGAGCATGCATGAGTATAATTTGAGCCTAAAGAGTCTATGGAATCCCTAAATGCTTTAACTCTACTTTTGTTCTCCTGAATGTTATGAGTTAGAATGATACATGATAGAGTCTCTACGAATCAAGAGTTGAACCTTAAAAGAATGCAACCAAATAGTTGATAGTTGATGTGATGAATTAAGTTGACAAATTTTCAATGAGACTAGTTTATTGAGCGTGCTTGTGTAAGATCCCACATAAGATGAGTATGAAAAGTACAGAAAAATGAGTGAGTTCTGGTTTAGTTGATGTTTACGAAAGGGGTTACGACTTGTAAAGGGTTCTCGTAGGACTTGGCAGACTTGGTGAAATATTGGGTATTCCTGAAGTCCAGTCTGTGACTCGTAATACTACTCGTAAAGACTTTTATGAGTCGTAGAAGGGATTTTCTAGTAGGTTCTAGTGATAGGATGTTGCTGGATATCTCACCTACGAAGGGCGTTTATAACTCGTAAACTGGTTTACAAGTCCTAGTCAAGGTTTCATGCCATTCTTCAAAGACTCTGAATTCCAGGCCCCCCATCCACGAGAGGTCGTTTACAACTTGTAGAGTGGATTACGAGTTGTAGACGGGGTCTTGTAGGTCAGTCCGGTCAGTTTTTATAAGCTTTGTCATTTCTCATCCTTTAGTGCTTATACTACGTCATTTTGGACCTTAGGAGACCCTTTTATCAGATTATAACCCTAAACCCATCTCATTTCTTCTCATTCCCCCATAAAATTCTTAAGTCTAAATGCTCCCAAGTTCTTGAGCTCCCAAAGGGAGAACAAGTTAGGATTTTTGTTCCATTTTCTCCAAATCAAGGTTTCTCCATAAGGTATGTGGGTTTTGATTGTGGGGACCTTTCACCCACAAGCTCAACCATTTCCTTCCCAAGATTCTTCTCCAAGTTATGGGTTTTTATGAAGGTTTCATGGGTTATTTGCATAACATGATTTTGAAGGAAACTATGATGAATACTATGCTATTTTGCTCTACATGATATTATGGGATGATAAGATATGAAATATATGTGATGTTGTGATGAGGGTTTAAAGGTACCTCAACTATGTTTTGATATGATTTGGTGGGTTATTATGCATGATTTGAAAAAGGGTTTTCACTACTCCCCTTATGTCTAAGTGGGATGTTCTTGCATGATTTTGAGCATAGAAGTATACCCACCGTGTTTTGCTACATTATGATCTAAGCTTCTTAAGTTAATAATTGCTCTATGGCACGATATATGATTGGAGCATGATATGATTTGTGAAAGGGCATTTTTATATGCTAAGAATTATGAGAATATTCTGAAAGCTATTAGAAGTTATGACGCCCTATTTTGATATGATGAAGCTTTGGTTTTGATGATCTACTCTATGAACTTTGAGAATATTGAAATATTTTGCATATTATGGAAATGATAATATTTTGAGTATTTCTTGGGATTGTGACCTAGCACCGAGCGGACCTTGGTAAATAACCATTGTCCTAGAACTATGTTGCCACCATTGGTAATTGAAGTAGCTAATGGATCCATATATATTAACTTTGTCTAATTAGTCTAAAATGGGGATGTTCCCGTACGGTATTTCTAAAAGATATACTCAAATGGAGAATGTGTCATAAGGTCAATAAAGCACAAATATATCAAACTGGGGGATGTGCCTGTAAGGTTGACAATCATGGGTACTGAAAAGAGAATTGTTCCTGTAAGGTGACCAAGGGACACTTTTCGAAAAGGGAGATATACCTGTGAGATGAGTGTTTGGTTTACCCCGGTAAGGTACACCACCCCTTTATCCGGTGGTTGAATACTAGAATTCTAAGTAGTAGCTCACTTGGTCTTATATGTCAGTTATGGTCCTTTCCTATGTATATACGATATGCTATATAACTTAGATTACTTATCCCCATGTGAATTGATAATGACATGGAGCCTGCATGACATATTGAGCCCACATTCGTTGACTATGACTATGCATAATATTTTATATGGCTTATATCCTTGTTGCATTTGCACCTTGCGCATTCCAAGTACTAACGCATACCTTTTGCCTGCATGATCTAACCATACAAGAACATGAGCATCGTACTATCCTCCATCACCTTCACTCGGTTAGACGTCCGACCAAAAAATTGCTTGTTGAGTCCTCCACATTCGGGGACAAACTTTCACTTACCACCATGCTATGTCTAGACCTTGTTATTTTTGGATACTAACTTTTGAGGGTGAGCCTAGGGAATATCTTGGCCCCCGACCTATTCCATATGTAGAGGTGTTGTTGGATGTTAATATGATTTAGTACTGTTGAGCTTGACACTTATGCTATATTTTATTAAAAAAATCCCTTATTCCCATTTTCCCCTTTGATTAAATTATTTCTTATGTATTATTCTGCAAACCAAGGATGTGCCATATGTACTTATGAGGCTTGTTTGGGATTCTCTCGGGTTTCCCATTTACTATGCCACATCTAGGCCCTATGCTCAGGGGATAACAGATTGTCTTATGAGCATTAAGTCTTGGGAGGAGCATCGAACCCCAAATTGAGTAAGAGTAAGTCCAACTTAAACTCAATAACTACATCGCCAAATGTAGGATAGGATTGAAATCGTTGAGTCAATGTCCCTCTTGCAATAATAGGACTTGGTTGATTTGATCCATTATGGATCAATTCGTTCATTACCCTGGCAAGTACCAAACAGTTGTGGCAACATCAACAAAATTATTGTACAATCACTGGCTCATAAGTGATTATTGTTGGATAAGAGAAACTCCCAGATAGGTTCCATATTAATAGTATTCTGATTTGATTGGATCAGATTGATTTGGATTGCATGGATTGGTCATTGTATACTCCTTACTCTTGCTTTAGATAGACATTTGACATCTTTATTGAGCATTTTTGAGCTATTATTATTCTACCTATAACTATTTTACTTAGCTATTTTACATAATCTTATATTCCACTTACCGACGTCCATTTGGGACTGCATCTTTTCATGATATAGAGATAGGTACCAGAGATCATCAACAGGCACTTTGTTGAAGATTTTCTCCTTATCCAGCAATGCATATTATTTTATCTAGCTATAGAATCAAACTTTTAAAATTGTTTATTTTTGTTTTAAGGTAGTCGTGGGTCTGTCATGGCACCATCTAGACAACTTAGATAGAGGCTTTATAGACTAGATTTGGGATTGATGACTTGGATATTGTCTGACTAGTTTCTTCATAGAAGTGTTGTTGATTTATTTTAATTATCCTTGATTGAGATTGTCCACCTTTTATTATCTTTAGTCTTCCGCTGATATTATAAATATTGATTGAATGAATGCAATAAGGCCAAGTGGTTCGCTTAGGGATTAGCAATAGTCTCTAAGTGTCGACCACATCTAGGGTACCCTCCCGGGGTGTGACAAACTTGGTATCAGAGCACATAGTTCAAGTGACCTAGGGTGTCTATGAAGTCATGTCTAGTAGAGTCTTGTTTATGGTTGTGTTGTGCATTCCATTTTATAAGCTGGGCTACGAGACATTAGGAAAGTTTCCCTTCTTCTATGATTTGAGTTCGCGTGATAGAGTTTAACCTTATGGAAATCTCATTCTAACGCATGCATTTTACGCTTACAGAAAATGTTGTCGAAGAGAACCACCGCGTAGAGAGATGCCCCAACCCTAGTTGTGTTATAAAGTTAAACTCTATGAAAGCTCTTTTCTAATTCATGCATTACGCATTTACAGAACTGCGATCATCCCTCCAAGAAGAGTTGTTAGAGGAAAAGGGAGTCTGGTTGGACAGAATAGTAATAACCCAGAATCAGGATGAACCCATAGGCTAGGCCATCCCTGAACAACCACCACAGGCTAACATCTCGAATGCTGAGCTCCGATAGGCCATCCAAACCTTAGCCCAGGCTGTGACAACACCTGCTGCTAGACAAAGAGCGGGCAAACAGGATGCGTAACACATATCTAGAGTTTAGGAATTCTTGAGGCTAAACCCTCCCGAGTTTACAGAGTCTACGCCTATTGAGGATCCTGAGAACTGTATTGATGAGCTACAAAAAGTGCTCTAGGTGATGCATGTGACCAAAGTCAATAGGTTTGAGTTGGCTGCCTACTAGCTCAAGGGTGTTGCCAGGCTATGGTACGACTATTAGAAGAAGAACCGAGGAGAGAGTGCCCCAGTTCATACTTGGATAATGTTTTAGGAAGCTTTCTTGGGGCGCTTCTTTCTGAGAGAGCTGAGGGAGGCTAAGGTAAAAGAGTTATTAAAGTTGAAACAGGGCTCTATGATGGTGAAGGAATATGGTCTTAAGTTCATGTAGTTGTCTTACTATGCTCCTGAGAAAGTTTTCGACATGAGAAGTAGGACGGGTCTGTACGTTAATGGGTTGAACAAATGGCCAAAGAAATATGGGAGAGGAGATATGCTTGTGAACGATAAGGACATAGGAAGATTGATGGTTTATGTCTAGTATACTGATGAGGAAATGCAACAAGATAGAGAGGACATCAAGAATAAGAGGGCTAAAACCTCCAGCCATAAGGTTGGAAGGAGAGGAAATGGGAATGGTAGAAAAAACCTTAGAATTTTAGAGCCCAAAGGTCTCAGTCACAGGCTAGTGTGACTTTAGGCTCACAAGGTAAGCCACTATGTGGCAAGTGTGGCAAACTACACTTGGGGAAATATCGTGTGGGTGGTAATGCATGCTATAAGTGTGGCCAAATGGGTCATTTTCAGAGAAATTATCCAAGTAGGCTGGCAATGCCCAATATCCTGCACTGGTACCACCAACTAGAGAAAATTAGAAGGGTGTTACTTCTGGCACAAACGGGGCTACAAACTGTTTGTATGGCATGGTAGGTTCCAAGATTAGGAAAACTCTCCAGATGTTGTGACATGTATGATTCAAGTCTTTACTCTTGATTGTTATTCTTTGATGGATCCTGGTGCCACATTATCTTTTGTCACTTCTTATGTAGCTAGTAGGTTGGAGATCCTTCTTGAGTACTTGCTTGAGCCATTTTCTATTTCTACTTCTATTGGTGAGTCTATTCTAGCTGAGAGAGTTTATAGAGATTGCGTAGTGTCCATCTATCATAGAAATACTCTTGTGGATTTGATTGAGTTAGAGATGGTTGACTCCAATGTGATTCTTGGCATGGTCTGGCTTTATGCCTATAATGCTTCTGTTGATTGTAAAACCTGAATTGTCAAATTCTAGTTTCTAGATGAACCTGTCATAGAGTGGAAGGGTGATTCTATTGCACCTAAAGGTAAGTTTATTTCCTACCTTAAGGCCTAAAAGCTAATCTCAAAGGGATGTATCTACCATCTCATGCGAGTCAAGTCTTACGATGCTGAGTCTCTTACCCTTGAGTTTGTTCCTATTGTGAATGTGTTTTCTGAAGTATTTCCTAAGGATTTGCCCAGAGTCCCTTGCGATAGGGAGATTGACTTTGAAATTGATGTTCTTCCCGTCACCCAGCCTATCTCTATTCTGCCAAATAGAATAGCTCCTGCTGAGTTGAAAAAACTAAAAGAGCAATTGAAAGATCTCTTGGATAAGGGATTTATTTAGGTCGAGTGTCTCTCTGTGGGGATCATATGTCCTATTTGTTTGAATGAAAGATGGATCCCTCAGAATGTGCATAGATTATTGCAAATTGAATAAGGTGACCATTAAGAACAAATATTCCCTTCTAAGGATCGACCACTTGTTTGACAACTTCAGGGTGCCACTCTTTTCTCCAAGATAGATGTCAGATCAGGCTATCAGCAATTGAAAGTGAGAAAAATGTGACATCCCAAAAAATGGCTTTTTGAATACGATATGGTCACTTAAAGTTTTTAGTGATGTCCTTTGGATTGACAAATGCACATATAGCCTTCATGGATTTGATGAATAGAGTATTCAGACAGTATCTTAACTTGTTCTTAATTGTGTTTATTGATGATATTTTGGTGTATTTTAGAGATGAGGAGGAGCATGCTAATCACTATAGCATTGCTTTGCAACTCTCAAGGATAATGAGTTATATGCAAAGTTTTCGAAGTGAGAGTTTTGGCTCAAATTCATGCCATTTTTAGGCCATATGGTTTTAGACGATGGCATACGAGTGGACACTCAAAAGATTGAGGTTGTAAAGAATTGGCCTAGACCTACCTCTCCGACTAACATAAGAAGCTTTTTGGGTTTGTGTAACACCCCTCAACGTAGCTCGAAAAGACCCTATGATACATTTTTTTGAATATCTTAAAATCCATGCATTATATCGCAATTCGAATTCACACTCTTTTTCATAAGGCAAAATTGTATGGGAAAATGGTTACCCACAAGGTATAGGTTGCCTATGTCAGAAAATAATTTTTTTTTGATGAAATTGTGCAAACTAGTAGGGTCCGTGACAAGTCCGCGTGACGAACTTGCTATCCCTTAGGTCAAAAAGTCCCAAAAATTCTTTGTTTCACTTAAGGGCAACAGGGCAATAACCCAATGCCTATTTATACGGGAATACCTTACTCTTTAGCCATTTTTTGAGCCCTAGAACACTTAAAACTCTCTTAAAACCCTCTTACTTCCTCATAATCCCCTCAGCAAAATTCAAGATTTTTTTAAGAACTTGCTTTAGATTTCAAGAACCCAATTGAATCCTCAAATATTCCTCAAGCTTTTCTTCAAGAAACTCCAAGTTTAAGGTATGTGAGCTTCATTTATGGGGATTCTTCAACCCATGAAGCCAATCCTTCTCCATTACCAAATTTCATAATTTTTAAGGTTAAAATCTTTATGAATAATTCTTATTATGCATTGTACACATGATTTAAGTTTGAATTCTTCAAGTAATGATTTTATTATGCTTAATCACCATTGGAGTTTTATATTGTGATGGATTTTATGATACTAAAGTTATGTACTCTATGATGTTATGAAAATATATGAAAGAACTTGTGGATTTTAGTTGGATTTCATGATACCCAAAATGAAGGTTTCACTGCAATGTTAGTGGGTTGATTTGAATGACTTTAAAATGAATTGATTTTACTCCTCTCATGTTTTATACTCTTGAATTGCATGATTTCAAGCTTATGTGTGTATTACCCACCATGTTTTGACTAGATCCTATGTTGACGAAAGTCTTATTGTAAGACATACAAATATTGTATATGTTGAAGGGTTATTATGCATATTATGAGCTTATAAGAATGTTTTGGATGCTATAAATAATATGGAGCCCTTTTCTTTCATATTATGATGTAATGGTTTAATGAGCTACTCTTATGATACTACCATGAATTATGAAGCTTTGTATAATATAGCTATGTATATAAGTTAAGTATTCCTTCTGTCACGACCCAACCTATGGGCCGTGACTGGTACCCGATAGGGGCACCCAGACAACATGACCAAATCAGATTCCAACATGAGTTACTATTCATTTTATAAAAATTTTGGTAGAGTTTTCTCTGTTTTATTGACTAGCCACCTGAAACAGGAGAGTACAATGAACTAACAGACAGAATACAACCATGAATATATAAACATGCGGGCCGACAAGGTCACCGCTGCGGTCCTGCCGCCTAATAAACATAGTACAGAGTCAAAATGCTCAGACAGGTGGCTAGGTGTCACATATCGAACATATATATATACGAGATACTAGAAACTAACAGATAAGACCCACACTCACCACGAATTCACAGACTTCTAATACAAATACATAGAATCAAACGACAGGACAGGGCACCCATCATACCCAGAATGCATAAAGTCTGAAATAACAGAATATCAACATAGTATACCAAATGAGGCTCCAGAGTAGGGGAGCTCGTCAAGCAGTAGTGGAGGTCCTAAGCTGGAGGTCCTCTGATCTATACGTCGGGACCTGCGGGCATGAAACACAGCCCCCGAAGGAACGGGGGTCAGTACGAAAGACGTACCGAATATGTAAGGTAGAAGGTAAATACAAGCATCAGAGTGGCCAAATAAAAATAGATAGCAGAAGTGCATAACGTTATTAAGACATCCAAAGATCATAGTAAATGATTTCAGTTTCGTATACGTGTGTCAAATTATGATTTCAGCTTACTCAAGAATCAAAGAATACTTGAAGAAT
>DF365301.1:4194-26606 GCA_000787875.1 Solanum virginianum
GGAACCTATTTAAGTAGGTTCTACTTCTCCTCTTCCACCGATGTGGGAGGAGTTTGCTCCCCAACAGGCACTAGGGTAAAGTTGAGTACCGCCTTTCATCCTCAAATCGATAGACAAGCCGAGAGGACAACTCTAACATTAGAGGACATGTTGAGGGCTTGTGTGTTGGAGTTCAAGGGTAACTGGGATGATCATCTACCACTTATTGAGTTCACCTACAACAACAATTATCATGCTAACATTGGGATGACACCATTTGAGGCCTTGTATGGGAGGAGATGTAGGTCCCCGGTAGGTTGGTTTGAAATAGGTGGGATATCATTGATTGGCCTTGATTTGGTGCTAGATGCCATGGAGAAGGTGAACGTGATTCGGGAAAGGCTGAAAACAGCTCAAAGTTGCCAAAAGTAATATTTGGATATTAGGAGAAGAGACCTTGAGTTATGTGAAGGTTTCACCTAAAGGCATTAGTCTCTTTGGTTATAGAATTGTAACCTAAAATTGTTGAGTTTTAAGTAGTTCTAGTTTTTTAAACTCTCTTGAGGAAGGAGTTTTTCGCATTAAAATTCCTTGCATTGAATGTATTCCAAAGGTAGGCTGTGGTTGCATGTTGATCTAATTGTTGAACTTTGATTCATTTTACATGGAAATATCTGTTGAATTGCTTTATGTGAAATATTGAGCTAGTTCTGTAATCTAGCAATGTTTTAGTATCGATCCCAAATGTTAGCGAGGTCCTAAAACAGGAATAATTAAGCTAATTAGACCATAGGGTTAGTTGATCAACTCTCCATTTTTTCATTCATTAATCCGTTGGTTCAACAAGTAAGAATAAGACGAGTTCTGATCGTTAAAAAGAAACCAATCTTCATTGCCATGTTGCAAATGTCAATGGAAAAGAAAAAATATCTCCTCTCAGTTAGTGGTAGCTCTTAATTGACACCTTGGCTTGGGCACCTCCTTGAACATATACAAAAGTGAGTTCTGAACCAGCTTTTAGTACTTTAGTCCATTGAGGAAGCTCATACAAGTTCTTCTCTGGGCATGGACTAAGCCCCCACAATGATCCTGAAAGGTTTTCGATTATTAACTTGAGATCTCGGATTGGCTTTTGAGATGTGTTCTTCACCACCACCTTGTGCTTATAGTATGTCGTTGGACCAATTGTCCATGTCGAAATTATGGAGTGCAAGAATGTCACTGGTGCACCTGCAACGCATGTCCGTTTTATTTTCAGATTTCATTGCAAGTATGAAAAGAGTGCTATGATCAAGATATTCATCTGGTTTATAGTCCTTGCTTATCCTCATTTGTTCTGTTTTTTCGTTTTTCGCTCGTAAAGTGCAATGTACAAACCTGGAGCCTTGTGGTAAGGTGTTGATGGCTGTGGATGATAAGAAGCTGCAGAATACAAATGCCATTACTTGTGGTAAGTTTTTAATCGTTGTGAAACAAAATATCAAGCTTCGTCTCTGTATGGTTACCAACCTGGAGGCTTCTGGTATGGAGTTGGTGCTTTATGATGATAAGAACCTGAATTCAAAGACTGCAATTTGCAGAATAGTCCTACAAGAGGAGCTGAACCAGATAATGTTGGTTCAGTTTGTTCATAATTGGATCTGTCATCATTGAAGTCGTCCGTTTTGCTTGGACCTCCCACAAGGGCACCATGGATAACATTGGGATTTGCTTGAGGGCGACGATACCAAGTCTCAAATCCTTCTATACAGCTAACAGCACTATGTAGGACTGAAATAGGGGCAATAGAGGCGCCTCTGTGGTGAACGTGGATCGGGTACTTTTGTCCATAACCAACTAAGTAGCTAATGGCCTTGGGATTTTTACCAAGAATGTAATCAGCCTGAAGAATGCAGTATCATGAAGTCCGTTAAAATACTGAAATCCATCGACTAAAATATCTCATATCGTCAGCAAGATGTGCATACCTGAGATTTGGCAAATGAAAGGACCTCTGAGGGTTGAACTTGACCTTCAGGACATGTTAATACAACTTTTTTCTCAGAAAGATAGTCGGAATACATGGCGAGTAAGAAAGCAGCTGATGAAGCATATTGCAGATTATTCCACTCGCGAACATAGATCAGTCCTCCTGGAAAACGTTATCGAGACTAATCATTTTTTGTTGAGAGAAAATCTAACAATTTTAGGAAAATTCGTTCTAACTTTACTGACCAGGAGTCAGGGCTAAATTGTATCCATCATTCTTCTGCAAACAAGCACAGGTAAAGTAATCTGCTTTCGCCTGGTACTGTTTCAACGTTGGAGTGTATGATCCACCAGCTCCGTCTAAGAGAATCTACACACAAATAATACAAAACCTTGTCGAATCATCTAGACAAGTTAATTCTAAAAGTATTTGTTTACATCTCCAACTATTATAATTACCTTGGTCAGAAGAATTTGAACACCAGCATACTTGTTGTCCCAGGAAAACTCCTTGACTGCCCATCCAGTTCCACCCAAAGATACCGCGTTGTCCACCACATATTTTAAGTAGTACTCGTCATAAGTTGCTCGATAGAGCCATGCAGCAGCCCATAGAAGCTCATCCTACATCATGAACAAAGTTGATGAAATGACGCCATTTGGGTGATTATTGATCGGCTATGCAAAGTGTTGGAAGTAGCAGATAATGAAAATTCACCAACCGAATAACCAGATGATGTGTAGAATGCTTGAGCGTTTGGAATGGAATCGTCATACAAACCTCTGAAGGTATCAGCAAATGAGAATAGCTGCAATATTTCAAGAATTTCGTATTACTTTATACAAACATAAATGATCAAGACCCTTAGTGAAATTCATGGCTCGGCCAATCGCAGATACACATTGTTTACATTAAAATGTACCTGTTTTGCATGGACTAAAAGGAGGTTAGAGTAGTAAGAGTCATAGGGCTTGAATGCAAGAGAGGCAGCAGCCAAAGCAGCAGCAGCTTCACCAGCAAGGTCAGAACCAGGGTGGCTAGGATCAAGCTTGTAAGCAGTTCTTGGGGTTGTCATGTCTTCTGCTCTCTCCCAACAATAGTGATCAGAGTCTCCATCTCCCACCTGAAAATCAAATCGAACTAATTCAGTTCTTCATTTTTGGTTCTTTTGTTTTTTCGATTCGGTGTAGGTATTTTTTTTAAAAAGAGTTTGATTTTTTAGTTCTGTGTTTAGTGTAGGAGTCTTGAAACTTTAGTGCACCAAATAATATAACTTTTATAGTTAAAAAATTATGTATATATATTAGACACTAAAAAATAAAATTATACTTCATCCGTTTGACTTGGCACTAGTTTTAAAAAAATAAAAAAACTTTTCAATCTTGTGGTTTTAAATTAAAGTTATGTTAAATGTATCAAAATATCATTTAATCTTATGTCACACATGAAATTAAAGTTTTGCCAAAAAAGAAAATGGGTCATTCTTTTTTAAACCGATCAAAAAAGAAAATAGGTCATTTTTTTTTTAAACGGAGGATTTGTATATATGCATTTCCTTTTACCAAAAAATAAAAGTCAATTAGCAATTAAATCATTTATGAAATAAACCAAAGTAACAACAAATTTGCAATTCATACAATTAACTTGAAATATTATTTTCAAAGAGGAACCCAAACATAATTTTGTCAATATATGTCATGTAAAGAAACTCGTCTTTGTGTTTGTTTCCTCTGGCAATAGTTGGAGCCACAAGTTTTTGACAAAGATAAATATAATTTTCAAAAAGCATAATAAGTGTTCTATGAGGCCAATATTAATATTTTAAGTGTCATACTTTTATTTTGTCCTTATATTATTTTTTTATCAGTTCACACCAAAAACACGTTTTAAAAACACTGAATAAAACCACACCAAAGTTTTAAAAAATTGAACTAAACCGAATTAGTTCGGTTTGGTATTTGGTATTTGGTGCGCACACACTTTTTCAAAACCAACAATAAAATATATGGCAGACCGTATCACTATCTCACAGAGACAGACAAAACTGTTGTTTCACACTTTTTCAAAATCAAAAATTTTAAAAAGGCGCCGAAATTTGCTGAAATCGAACCGAAAAACCAAATGCCGGTCCAGAAGAAGCAGGTGACCAATTGCAACTACTACATACAGCTATAGATAAGAAGAAAGAAAATGTAGTTGGGGTAGAGAAGAAGAAGAATTACTTGAGCCCAGAGGACATTGGGTTGAGTGTGGGCTTTGATGAAGTAATTAGTACCCCATTTAATGGCAGCCAATGTATTTCCCATCTGATTAAGGTCTGCAATTTCCTTCCTGTAGTCAACAACACTCCATGCTAACATTGTCAAACTATATGCCATTGGCAATCCAAACTTTACATGATCTCCTGCATCATAGTATCCTCCCACCAAATTGACCTGCATATTCAGTGGTGACGTCAAAATTTCAATTAAGAGGGTTTAAAATTTGAAAATCAAGTACACGAACTAGTTGAAAGGAATTCAACATCTACTATATATTCATTTAAAAAGAATATATACTGTTAACATCTTGAAGGCGCAACATGATGATGACCCATAAAAAATAAGTAAATCAATTAACTTTAAGAATTAAAATAATTTTAGCAAAAAATGAATTATTAGATTGTGTTACAAAATTTTAGATGAATTAGAACAAATATAACCAATTATATATAAAAAAAAATGCAACCTGACACAAAATAATGGTGGAATAAAACTAAATTAATATTTCAAACTATGATAAAAATATTAAAAATTCAAAAATAAATAACATAAAAAGTATGAACTTTTATAGCCAAAATTAGATGTCAAACATATGTTGATTCTCATTGCTCAATAGGATGAAATTTTTAATGTTACCCCTTGGAGAAAACCATCCTTAAGTCCTGAATCTCCGCGCCATTTGACACGTTGATCGGAGGACAATTTTCCAGACCTCTGTGCCTCAAAGAAGAGCAAAGTCTTGTCCATGGCATCTCCATAATCAAAATTATAAGACAAAGCTTCTAAAGTCAGTATGCCAATTAACAACACAAGAATAACTTGTAACTTTGATGATATTCCCATTCTTCTTGATAGGAATGATTAGAACCAAAGAAAGATATATTAGTTATTATAATTATATAGAAAGAAGTGTTTATATAGATGGGATTTTGTTTCTATAATTAATTATCGTGCCTACACGTTGGTAGACTAATTATAATTTGGTTTGAGCTCCCCACGTCTTCTTACCTTATATTCTTATTGCATGATTGACGTCTTGGGGAGATTTCTACGTGCATCTCACCTCTGTCGATCAGCGAGCGGGTTGAGTCGAATATGAGTCAATCAAATAAAAATTTAATAAAAATAAATAAAACATCCAATTCAACTCATATTTTAAATGAATAAAAACGAGTTATCCAATAAATAATATGAATATCTATATTTTTACTCACTCCTCACTCCTAACCCGGCTCTGCCACCCACCCAAAATAAAATGTAAAAAAAAAAATAAAATGAAATTTTGGAAAATTTATGAAATTTGTTTTAACCTCGACCACCCTCACCCTACTCAAAAAAATGTTGAAAAAACTTAATTTATTTTTTAAAAAAAAAACTCTTAAATTGTTTATCACCTCCCTACCAACCACCGCTAACTATCTACACCCAAAAAAATATTAATATTGTTTTTCTTTTCTTTTATGAGTAAGTTTCATTTACTCATATAGTAAGTTTCATTTACTCATATTACTCATTTTAAATAAATAATATGAGTTTTACTCATTTTTTATCTAATGAATTGAATATTCAACTTATTTAAAATGAATAAATCTGAATAAATATCAATATAACTTACCCATTTTGCTTTGACTAGACAAATTTATTTTGTCCATTCTCTTATTTCATAAAATATTACTCTTCCCTTTAATAGTTTGCTCAGTCGTGGACTAACAAAAGCAAGTCAAATTTAGCCAATTCATTTAAACTTTATTAGCTCAATTTATTTCAATTCAATTTATTTTAATTCAACTCATTTCAATTCATTAAAAATTGAGTTGATATGTAACTCGATTTGATTTAAGAAAAATCTTGTCAAAATATTTTTAAAGATTTTTTCTTTTAAATTGATATATTATATAAAGTCATGATTAAAAACAAATTTAAGAATCAATTTATGTATTATGCCTTAAATATATATATATATATATATATATATATATATATATATATATATATATATATATAAACTTTCGAAGCAACACTAAAATTATTTTCGTGTGATTCATAAGTTGGATTTGAACTGTGAATCAATTGGTATTGTTTGTATAAGATAAACGATCTCCATTATACTCCTATAAAATGTTACTCTTCCCTAAAAGTCTTGCATGAACGCGTGATAATTTGTGTATCTAGCTATCTTTTTATTGCTAAGTATAAGAATAAAAATACGAGCAAAGAAAATTCACTAGCTTACAGGGGTGGCTCAAGCACATTAATGACCTAAGGCGAAAATCAAATAGAGGCCTTAAAGTTAAAAAAAAATAAATTAATATATTTTCTTACAAATTTTATTCTTCTATCTCTTTGAAATACATATTTGTTTTAAAAAATTGTGATTAATTTTATTCAGTAATATTTTTCAATGATCATATAATGATACTCCAGATATGTCAAACTTATTCTAATAATTCTTTCTTTTTATACGACATAAACAATCTTTACTGTAAATAATATTTACTTAGTATTTTTTTTCTAAAAAATCTATAATCTATTATTACTAAAAATAAAAATTGAGGCCCCTCAAATTTGGGGGTCTAAGGCGTTTGCCTTTTTTCTAACACTGTCAAGCCACCCCTGCTAGCTTAGAGCCAATTAGGTACCTTCACTTTTATTTTATATTATATTATATTTCGTACCACGTTCACTTTGCCTGATACATGTATCTGGCAAGTGCACTTATATGTATCTGGGATACATGTAGATCAATTTAGGTGTAATTTATTTCAAATACATTATATCTGAGCATGATTCATATGTATCCAGGATATGGTAACTCTTTCGCTAGCCTCTTTTCTTATATATTTGTATTTCAGAATATATTTGATATTCCGAATACATGTGACACGAATTTGAAATATAATAACTTTCTCGCTTGCCTCTCTCCCTATGTATTTTGTATTTTAGAATGTTTCTAGTATCAATTATACATGTATCCAACTTGAAATTTCAAATAGTAGTGTATTTGACTTGCAATCTGATATGAAATTATTAATTAGGGAGATAATATATAAAAACTTTCAAGCTATAGTGGAAATTAGTATTGAAAATATTACGCAACTGAGCAAATATTCACGGTCAAATAACAAAATTTAACAATAGTTTTATATTATTACGTTTTATAGCCATCATTTTAATAAAGTTGGTTATAATATTTTGTGGACCCCATTAACTTTTCGTATACGTTACTTCACATTTCATTAGTACTTTCTCTCTCCACGTATACATGAAATCTGGTTCCTTCCCTTAAATATTTTTCCTTATTCTTCTCCTACAATTACTCCATCACAAATACTTATCAATTAAAAAAAATTAAATTCAACATATACTTAATAACATGCACTCACACAGCGGAAATGCAAATTAGATTCACCCTATACATTAGATTTATAGAATACATTACACTCATATTAGTTTTGTTTTATAACCACAACGTATACAATAACTTGTATATATTTTTTTTTACAATCGGCATAACAGAAAAATGTATGTCGTAAGCAAGAAACTGTAGCATATTATCAAGAAAAACGTCATTTTATATTGTATAATTTCTTTGAAAGTACACTACTTATACAAAGGAATTTTAATGACCATGGTAATGAAACATAATTTTTGAAACTCTAGCTATTTTAGCCTATTATATTTCACTAGGTGATTATTTATGAAAGTTCCACATTAGTATTTATGGTAGAAGTGCTTGTGTAATTAAGTATTTTTTCTTAAAATATTGCATATGTATGAACTTGAATCATTAATTAATGGACAGGATAATTTGAGCCCACTAATGGTATCTGTCACTAGGCCCAACAAATTTCATATATTGGGCTGACTAGCATCTGATTAGGCCCAACAAATTTCATATATTGGGCTGACTAGCATCTGATCAGGCCCAATTAAGTCTTATTAGGCCAAAGCAGGGGCCGTAGAAGGTCGATTTGCATAAATAGGATATTAGAGCCATCGTTTAAATTTTGGCCTCAATAGAAAGAATGTGCAAAAATAGCCATTGCGATAACAATAAATTATACAAAAATCACCAAAATTCATAATGCTACTCACAAATAACGATTTCACTTACGCTATTTGCCTTAACAAGAAGTTATGATGATCAAAGAGATTTTGGCAATAAAGTCGGGATTGTTTCAACGTTTGTGGTTGAATTCTATCTTTAATTTTAGATTAAACTAATCGAGTTTATATTTCATACTGTAAAAGAACACAAAAGATAAATCAAAAATTCAACTAAACTGAAATAAACAAAACCTTCTTATATTTGGTTCGTTTGTATATTGAGCAAACTAACATAGTATAGTCCCTTTTTAGGTAAAAATCAAATCAAATCAAATCAAATCAAATTCACAATTAAATATTTTTAAGTTTAACTTTCAAAATTTAAAACACGAATGTATATTTTATATTAATTGACATCTCAAATGAATATTGAACATTGGGTGAGAAATAAAAATAAATAAAAAAAATCTAATGGTTTTAGCTCGTTTGTGACTCCTATCCAATATGTTAGCTACAAGATTCAATATTATAATTTAATAATTTTGATTTTAGAAAACTTATATATATTTTTATTAGAAAATTCACTTCACATGTATAAATTATAATTAATCTAGAGTTTTAGTAAGTTATGTTTTCTAATCTCTAGTATTTAAAACTCGTAAATTTTGATTTGAATCCACCCATGCTAATTACACATATTTGTATATAAGTTTAGTTAAGTTGTGTGCACTAACAGTATAAAATACTAAAATTATATAAATTTAAATGTTAAATTGGTAAAAATTATTTTTTTTTTGGTCTCAAGATATATAGTACACTTTAAAAAAAAAAAGATTTCGCAAGAAAGAATCATCTATTTATATTTAGAAATAATTATTTAACTTAAAAATTCTTATTTTATTCTTAATGAGATGATTTAAAGTAATATAATTTTTAGACCATAAATTTAAAAATGTTCTTCTTTTCTATTCTTCTTCTTCTTCGTAAACTTCATAATCAATATCTGTTACCTAAATTGAAATAAAATGAGAAATTAATATGCAATTACAAGTTAAATTAATATAGACAGTCTAATATTTTTATTTATATTATTCAATTCATATAATTTACAATATTTTTTTGTATGTTTTATAATAAAATGCACGCGTTGTCTACTCTCAAAAAACACACTTTATTTACTTTCCTAAAGCAAAACATTCCAAGAAAATACTTGTCATTTGTCCATGAAAAAAGAAATAAAGAATATAATAATAATCAAGCAAAAGCATCGTATCATACACTGCAACGAAAATAGCTATTAGCGGCAATAAATATACATAAATTAATAAAAAAAATATTAAAGACTTTATCGGCATAATTAGTTAATTATTATTAAATCCAATATCATTATAAATTTTAGAAACGTTTATAAAGAGTGCTAATTGCTGCTTAAAATACATAATTAGTAACTACTAAGCTATTACTGTTAATTAGTTATTAGCGGCAATAAATATATATTAATAAAAATGTTAGTCTTTATCAATATAATTAATTAATTATTATTAGATCGAATGTCATCATAAGCTTTAGAGACATTTACGAAGAGTGGCCATTGTATTTGTCGTTAAAAATACATAATCGACGACTATTAAGCTATTACTGCTAATTAGTTGCCGCGCTAAAGATTATTTTTTATGTAGTAATAGGACATTAGCGTTTTTCGTTAACCAAAAGCTTCGATTCAAGCGTATTGAAATGAAAAAAAATCTTGTTATGAGTGTCCTTATGTGCACTTTACAAATGAGTCTTACAACGCACGAATCTACGAATATCAACGCGAGAAAAAAAACTTTCTGAAGCAAATTTTAATTAGTCTGAACTTAAAATGAATATCGAATATCGAATTGGAGATAAAAATTAAAAGTAAACAAACATTAGCATCTGCAGCTTTCATATTTGCATGCCACTATCATCCAATTACTTAAAGACAAAACCCCCAAATTTGGGATTAGGTAGACAAAGAAAGAATGTTTGGTTTTATTTTAATTTTATTTTTCTATTACCAAAAAAGTAAAGTTATATAGCTTATATATAGGGAGATAAGAATGTTTGGCAGACTTTTCAAATTGTATTTTAGTATAAGTGAGGAATCATGGACTCCTATGATAATTCCCACTTCTATTTGCTTGTCATTTTATGCTTTATTTTCTCATCCAAACACTACCTTCCAATGCTACGATAACTAGAAATAAAAGTTTCATACAGTACAAATTAAAGCTATTTTTAGCATATAAACAAGAAAGAAGGTAAACAAATTGGAAATAACGAGTATTCCTAGAAGATAATTATAGGCGCGGATGCATAATTTAAATGTATAATAGGCTTAATTTTTAAGATTATTACATTCATATTATAGATTTGGTGATTTTAACACTCATAACGTGTATATATATATTCATGCACAGTTGAACTCATACATTTCACATTAAAAAAAAGGTATTAAGGTAGAAAAAAATTATGTCTTTGAAGACGTATACGTTCACATACACTATTTCGGAGTAGGGAGCTTCTCATAAAATTTTCATTTGTAACTTAATAACGGAACCTTGCTTATATATATATATATATATATATATATTTATATTTATATATATGTGTGTGTAAACTGCAATTGCCTAGAAGAAGCATTTCAACTTGTTATTAACATGTTAAACTATATATATGATCAATAATACATGTTTATTTTATGAAATTTTGAGATAATTTTACACTTAGTTTCTATTTTATCCTTATCAGTAATTATAGTCATTTCCCTATTATATTGTCAAGATATTATATTTATTATATTCAAAGGGTAATTTGGTAAAACTTTCTCAATCGTTTACTACTTCTTAATCTTTGTGCCAAATCAATAATAGATAATTACTGTTGGACAAAATATATATATATATATATATATTATCGGTGTATATAATTTAAATTTGAATTATAAAAAATGGTTGATGTGCACCAAAACCTATTATTATTCCTTCAAACACACAATTCCATGTACTAGTTTTTAACCTATTTTTGGACTTTCCTTTTTATCCTTTTCCACTTTAGCCACTTTCCATCACATATTGCTCCAAACAAAAAAAAATCTACCACTACTACTTAGCCATGACCAAATTAAACATCTTTTTTCTTTTGGACTTTGAACCTTTTTGTTGATTCTTGAATCAAAATCATGTCAAATGACCAAAATACCCCAATCCAAAATTTTGTATAAATACCCATGCAACTTAAACTACTCTCATACCACAAAAAACCAATTTCATATCTCTCATTCAAAAAATTTGATCTATCATATATTATAAGTTCAATGGTCAAAAATAGCACCACTACTAGTGATCAAATGAAAGTAAAATCCTCTATTTCTTTGTTACAAGACAGGTTCAAACATTTGCAAAAGATGAAGAAGAAGAGGCAAGAGAAAGAGCTATTGAAGAATATGCTAATGCATTTTGATCAAAATCATGATGTGGAGTTATACAATAATAATATAAAGTTTTATTTCCACTCTGAATTAAACTTGAATAACATTTTGTGGCCAGATATTAATTATGTGAGGAGTACTCCTGAGCTCAAATGTCATAACGATGTTGATACTTCTCTACATCTTTAGAAGAAAAAAAGACAGATCAATGTATTAAACTCACCTTTCATGTGATTACTATATGCAGACTTGAAAGAATATTGTTTTGATGTGAGCTCTTAATCATATATATATATAGAGAAATATTTATCGCATATTGATATTATTAATTTCTAACTATGTATTTATATTTAAGGGAATAAGGCAACAGCTTTCGGCTGCAGCCGCCTATTTGAGCAACTTTCATTTGTCATGTCTGATTTAATTGTCTGTTTCTTTGTCTTTATTATATGAGGTAATAAAAAATATTTTGTGAATTTTTTAATTTAATCTTTGTAAGACAGTTGCGTATTAACGTGTCTGCTTCAATTACTTCATAATATTTTTTTAGGTGCTTCAATTATAATTCTACAATAATTTTTGAAATATAGATAAAAAAAATCTACCATTATCACATAAATCAAAATTAAAAAATAATTGATATTGGTTACTTGCTTGAGCAACTTTTGGCGAGCCAACAAAAATAATTTGTGGGCTTTTTAATTTAATCTTTTTAAGGGAATAAGGCAACAGCTTCGGTCGCAGCTGCCTGCTTGAGCAACTTTCGGTTGTACTCCCTACTTCAGTTGTCTACTTCTTCGCCGTTATTATATGAGGCTAATAAAAAATATTCCATGCGCTTTTTAATTTAATCTTTGCAAGGTAGATGCATATTAGCGTGTCTGCTTTAATTATTTCATAATATTTCTTTAGCTGCTTCAATTATAATTTTACAATAATTTCTGAAATATAAATTAAAATTCTACCGATATCACATAAATCGAGACTAAAAAATAATTTATATTATTTGCTTGCTTGAGTAACTTTTGGTGAGCTAACAAAAAATAATTTGTAGACTTTTTAATTTAATCTTTTCAGGGTAACTGTGTATTATCATGTCTGCTTCAACGACTTCATAATATTTTTTTAGCTGTTTCAGTTATAATTTTACGATATCTTCTAAAATATATAATGCGTGCAAAGGTGGTGTAATGAGAAGGGTGATACCATTTGTGAGATCTGCCACCAGGTCAGTCCTCACAAGTGGATGAACAGCCTAAATATCCTTTAGGGGGTGCAGAGTGTTTTCTCTATTTAAAAAATAATTTATATTACGGCTTTCGGTGAACCAAAAAAAATAATTTATGAACTTTGTAATTTAATCTTTTCAAGGCATCAACTGTGTATTGACGTGTCTGCTTTAGAGTCCATGCATTTAGTGTAAGTTAATTATGATATTTGCTAAATAACAAAAATATATCGCTAATACTATTAATAAATGGATTATCAAAAATCTTGTCAATTACGAGCTATTTTACAATAGATTAACGATGAATATTATAAAAGGATCGTGAATTTTTCACGCCTCATAGTTATTTTACGAAAATTATATATTCTTATTTTTCTAACAAAGGTTATTATGGTGAAGAGTTTTAACATACATACATGAAGGATATATGAAAAGGATTTTACCGTATCAATTCAGCTTACATGCCTTTTTTTTTTTCCAGGAGATTTTACCTGATATCTTATAGATGAAATGATAGTCTAAAATTTTGAATTGCACATTTTGTCCTTCAATTAAGCTCAACTCAATCAAACTTATGTCTAGTAAGACAAAACACTGTCGAAATTGTCTGTTTTCTGTTCCTTGGCCCATAAAATCTTACTAGGCGCCCCCGGCCGCTGTCGAGCCACTTGGGCCACTTGCCAGGCTGATTGCGGACCTACTCGTATGATTTTTCGAGAATCTTACGTCGGAGCCCCATGCAACGCCAGAGTCTGTGGATTAACACCCAAAGAAAACTATCGAAATCGCTTGTTTTGGCTTACTGGGCCCATAAAATCCTTATAGGCCTCCGCCAATGCCGTCGGGCAACTTGGCCCTCTTGCCGGGCTCGTTTCGAACCTACTTGTATGATTTTTTGGGAATCTTGCGTCGGAACCCCATGCAGCGCCATAATCCGTGGGCTAATACCCACAGAAAATTGCCAAAATCGTTTGTTTCAGCTTCCTGGGCCCATAAAATCCTACCAGGCCTACGTTAATCCCGTCGGGCCACCTGAACTTTTTGCCGGGCTCGTTACAGACCTACTCGTATGATTTTTTTGAGAATATTATGACTGAGCCCCATGCGGCGCCAGAATTTGTGGGCTAAAACCCACAGAAAACTGCCGAAATAGCATGTTTCAGCTTCCTAAGCCCATAAAATCCTACCAGGCCTCGCCGCGTCGCCGGCCACCTGGGCCTCTTGCCGAGATTGTTGCGGACCCACTCGTATGATTTTTCAAGAATCTTACGTTGGAGCCCCATGCAGCGCCAGAATCCATGGGCTAACACCCACAGAAAACTGCCAAAATTGGTTGTTTCGGCTTCTTAGGCCCATAAAATCCCACCAGGCCTCCGTCAATGCCATTGGACCACCTGGGCCTTTTGCCGGGCTCGTTGCGGATCCACTCGTATGATTTTTCGAGAACATTGCGCCGGAACCCTACGCAACGGCAGAATTCATAGGCTAACACCCATAGAAAATTGCTGAAATCACCCGTTCCAGCTTCCTAGGCCTATAAAATCCTACCAGGCCTCCTCTAATGCCACCGGGCCACTTGAGCCTCTTGCCGGGCTCGTTGCAAATCTGCTTGTATGATTTTTTGTGAATCTTGCGTCGGAGCCCCATGCAGCGCTAGAATCCGTGGGCTAACACCCATATTAAACTGTTGAAATCGCCTGTTTTAGCTTACTGGGCCCATAAAATCCTACTAGGCCTCCGTCAATGTCATAGGGCAACCTTGGCCTCTTGTCGGGCTCATTGCGGACTCATTCGTATGATTTTTTGGGAGTCTTGCATCGGAGCCCCATGCAGTGCCATAACGCCTAGTTCACTTAGGCAAATCCCACATCGAAAAAGAGAGGGAGAGTCCTGGCCTATTTTAAGTAAATTGGTCTATATACTGTGAGACACCTTTTGGAGTGAGCCCAAAAGGATAAATTCGTGATGGGCTAGCCCCAAGAGCGGACAATACTTCACAGTGTTGGGCCAGGTCATTACACAAGCGGCCAAGCTAGCCTGGCGGCGTTGGCGAAGGCCTGGTAGGATTTTATGGGCCGATGAACAGGAAACAAACGATTTTGGTAGTTTTCTGTAGGTGTTAGCCCACGAATTCTGGCGCTACATGGGGTTACGACACAAGATTTCCAAAAATCATACGATTAGGTTGGCAACGAGCCCGGCAAGCGACCTAGGTGGCCCAGCGATATTGGTGGAGTCCTGGCAAGATTTTATAGGCCAAGAAAGCCGAAACAGGCGATTTCGATAGTTTTCTATGGGTGTTAGCCAACGAATTCTAGCGCTGCACAGGGTTCCAGCGAAAGATTCTCAAAAAATCACACGAGTGGGTCAGCAACGAGCCCGACAAGCATCTGATGGTCTAGTGGTGTTGGCGGAGGCCTGGTAGGACTTTATGGACCGATGAACAGGAAACAAGCGATTTCGACAGTTTTCTATGAGTGTTAGCCCATAGATTCTGGCGCTGCACGAGTTTTCAGCGCAAGATTCTTAAAAAATCACACGAGTGGGTCGGCAACGAGCCCGACAAACGACCATGGTGGCCCAGTGGTGTTGGCGGAGGCCTGGTAGGACTTTATGGGCTGATGAATAGGAAGCAGGCAATTTCGACAGCTTTTTGTGGGTGTTAGCCCACGGATTCTGGCGCTGCAAGGGGTTCCGACGCAAGATTATCAAAAAATCATACGAGTGGATTGGTAACGAGCCAGGCAAGCGGTCCAGGTAGCCCGACAAGTGGCCCAGGCAGCCCGGCTGCGTTGGCAGAGGCCTGGTAGGATTTTATGGGCCAAGGAAGCCGAAACAGGCGATTTCGATAGTTTTCTGTGGGTGTTAGCCCACGTATTCTAGCGTTACACGGGGTTTCGATGCAAGATTCTCAAAAAATCATATGAGTGGGTGGGCAACGAGCTCGACAAGCGGCCCAGGTGGCCTGGTGGCGTTAGCGGAGGCATGGTAGGATTTTATGGGCCGATGAGCAGGAAACACGTGATTTTGGCAGTTTTCTACGGGTATTAGCCCACGAATTCTGGCGTTGCACGGGGTTCCAGCTCAAGATTATCAAAAATTCATACGACTTTTCTGCAATTAGCCCGACAAGTGGCCCACGTGGCTTGACTGCATTGGCGGAGGCCTGGTAGGATTTTATAGGCCAAGGAAGGCGAAACAAGCGATTTTTGCAATTTTCTGTGGGTGTTAGCCTATGTATTCTGGGGCTGCACGGGGTTTTGGCACAGGATTCTCAAAAAATCAAACGAGCAGGTTGAAAATGAGCCCAGCAAGCAGCCTAGGTGGTCCGACGATGTTGGCGGAGACCTGGTAGGATTTTATAGGCCGATAAACATGAAACAGGCGATTTCACCAGTTTTCTATGGGTGTCAGCCCACAGATTCTGGAGTTGCACGGGGTTCCAGTGAAAGATTCCTAAAAACTCATACGAGTGGATCGGTAACGAGCCAGGCAAGCAACCTAGGTAGCCCGGCGGTGTTGACGGAGGCCTGGAAGGATTTTATGGGCCAAGAAATCCGAAACAGGCTATTTCGGTAATTTTCTGTGGGTGTTAGCTCACAGATTCTGGCGTTGCAGGGGTTTCTGGTGCAAGATTCCCAAAAATCATACGGGTGGGTCGGCATCGAGCCTAGCAAGTAGCCCAGCGGCATTGGAGGAGCCCTGGTAGGATTTTGTAGGCCGATGAATAACAAACAGGCGATTTTGATAATTTTCTATGGGTGTTAGCCTACGGATTCTGGCGCTGCACGGGGTTCCGATGCAAGATTCTCAAAAAATCATACGACTGGGTGGACAATGAGCTCGATAAGTGGCCCGACGGCGTTGGCGAAGGCCTGATAAGATTTTATGGGCCAAGGAAGCCGAAATAGGTGATTCAACAGTTTTTTGTGGGTGTTAGCCCACAGATTATGGCGCTGCACGGGGTTCCAGCGTAAGATTCCCAAAATATCATACGTGTGAATTGGCAATGAGCCTGGCAAGCGGCTCAGGTGGCCCGGCGGTGTTGGCGGAGGCCTAGTAGGATTTTATGGGTTGATGAACAGGAAACAAATGATTTCAGCAGTTTTCTATGGGTGTTAGCCCACATATTATGGTGCTGCACGGGGTTCGAGCGCAAGATTCCTGAAAATGATATGAGTGGGTCAGCAACAAGCCCGACAAGCGGCCCAGGTGGCCCGGCGGCAGAGGCGGAGGCCTGGTAGGATTTTATAGGCCAAGCAAGCCGAAATAGGCGATTTCAGCAGTTTTCTGTGGTTGTTAGCCTACGGATTCTAGCGCTGCAAGGGGTTTTGATGCAACATTCCTGAAAAATAATACGAGTGGGTCGACAACGAGCCCGACAAGCGGCCCAGGTGGCTCGGCGGAGGCCTGGTAGGATTTTATGTGCCAAGCAAGCCGAAACAGGCGATTTCAGCAGTTTTCTATGGTTGTTAACACACGAATTCTGGCGTTGCATGGGGTTCTGATGCAAAATTCCTGAAAAATCATACGAGTGGGTCGACAATAGGCCCGGTAAGCGGCCCAGATGGCCCGACGGCGTTGGCAGAGGCCTGGTAGAATTTTATGGGCTAAGCAAGTCGAAATAGGCTATTTCGACAGTTTTGTGGTTGTTAGCCTAGGAATTTTGGCACTACACGGGGTTTCGACACAAGATTCCTAAAAAATCATATGAGTGGGTCGACAATGAGCCGGGCAAGCGGCCCAAGTATCCCGACGGCTTTAGTGGAGGCCTGGTAGGATTTTATGATCCTAGAAGCCAAAATAGGCGATTTTGACAATTTTCTATGGGTATTAGCCCACGAATTCTAGCGCTGCACGGGGTTCCGGCACAAGATTCATGAAAAATCATACGAGTGGATCGACAACAAGCCTGGAAAGCAGCCCAAGTGGCCCGGCAGCATTGGCAGAGGCTTGGTAGGATTTTATAGGCCAATGAATAGGAAATAGGAAATTTCGGCAATTTTCTGGGGGTGTTAGCCCACGGATTTTGGCGCTGCACGGGGTTCCGGTGCAAGATTCTCAAAAAATCATACGAGTCCGTCGGCAATGAGCCTGAAAAGTGGCCCAGGTGGCCCGACTGTGTTGGCGAAGTCCTGCTAAGATTTTATGGGCCTAGGATGCAGAAACAAGCGATTTCGACAGTTTTATGTGGGTGTCGACCCACAGATTCTGGCACTGCACGGGGTTCCAGTACAAGATTCTCGAAGTATGATGCGATGGGTTGGCAACAAGCTCGGCAAATAGTCCATGTGACCAAGTAGCATTGGCAGAGGCCTGGTAGGATTTTATGGGCCGATAAACAAAAAACATGCGATTTCGGCAGTTTTCTGTGGGTGTTAGCCCACGAATTTTGAAGCTGCATTGGATTTTACCGCAAGATTCCTGAAAAATCATACGAGTGGGTCGGCAATGAGCTAGAATTTTATGGGCAAAGAAAGCCGAAACAGGCGATTTCGGCAGTTTTCTCTGGGTGTTAGCCACATATTATGGCGCTGCACGGGGTTTCATTGCAAGATTCCCAAAAAATTATATGAATGGGTCGGTAACGAGCTCGACAAGCGGCCTAGGTGGCTCGACGGCATTGGCGGACGCCTGGTAGGATTTTATGGGCTGATGAACAGGAAACAGACTATTTTGATAGTTTACTATGGGTTTTAGCCCACAAATTCTGGCGCTGTACGGGTTTTCGATGCAAGATTCCAAAAAAATTATTTGAGTGAGTCGACAAAGAGCCCGACCAGTCGACCAGGTGGCCCGGTGGAGTTGGCGAAGGCCTGGTAGGATTTTATGGGCCAAGGAAGTCGAAATAAGCTATTTTGGAAGTTTTCTGTGGGTGTTAGCCCACAGATTCTGGCGCTGCACGGAGTTCCTGCACAAGATTCTTGAAAAATTATACGAGTGGGTCGGCAACGAGCTCGGCAAGCGATCTAGGTGTTCTAGCGGTGTTGGCGGAGGCCTAATAGGATATTATGGGCCAAGGAAGCCGAAATAGGCTATTTCGGTAATTTTCTGTGTGTGTTAGCCCACAGATTCTGGCGCTGCACGGGGTTCCGATGCAAGATTCCTAAAAAATTATACGAGTGGGTTGGCAACGAGCTCGACAAGTGCCCAGGTTGTCGGCGACGTTGGCAGAGGCCTGGTAGGATTTTATGGGCCAAGGAAGCCGAAACAGACGATTTCGACAGTTTTCTGAAGGGTTAGCCCATGGATTGTGGCGCTTGACTGGGTTCCGGTGAAATATTCTCAAAATATTATATGAGTGGGTCGATAGCGAGCCCGACAAGAGTTACTAGCTTATTTTGTATAGATCTCTAGTTGCTAGAGAAAGAACGAATACGATAGGATATCGTAAAAATGACTACAAGGTATGTGATTCTCATGTTCTTGATGGCTATAGTTGCCTTCTGCAACCATCAACAAGTGGTGGCGATATAGTCGCGCCCTAGCGCGGCCAATAGTTGTAGTGAGAGTGACCAGGAAAAAATAAACAAGTGTATAACAAAAACAGTCTCTATAGCTTGAAGACAAGTTCCTTATTAGTATTTCCCTCAATTATTTCCACACCAAAAGCCAAAGATGTTTCTGTGGAGCCAATTGATCATGCTTTTAGTTAGTTGCACTATTTCTTTATTCTTACACACTGACAGTGCAGAGGTTGTAGTACAAAATTTAAGTAGCCTTAGTTGGAAAAACAAAGGGATAGTAAGCAGTAGCAAGTGCAACTTGTTTCAAGGTAGATGGGACTGTTCTTATCCTCTTTATGATTCCTCAACTTGCCTTTTTATTGACCCTGAATTTGATTGTCTGAAATATGGTCTCCCTGATAAGCAATATCTCAAATATGCTTGGAAACCTAATTCTTGTTACTTGCCCAAGTATAATTGAATCTTCCTTCTTCCAAACCTTTCTTTTTGAAGCATCTGTGCATTCTGTGATTCTTAGTACATTGTTCAAACATTTTGTTGATTTTTCTAATAGGAAATTATGGAGTTTCAAGACGAACAAAATCAAATGTGTTCATCTTCTAATATTGTCCCTATTGAAGACGATGGTCAATGCCTTCACAAGCAAATGAAGATACCAACGAAGTTGTTGAAATTGAGCAAGGAAGATTTACTTGTAAAGCGTGGGATTTAGAAAGTTTGTATCTAGTCTCCAACCTTTCTTCAAAATGGTGTCAAGAAACATAATGAAGAACGATATTTTGAAGATTTTTGACAATTTGAAATCTAAAACGTCCAACTTATTGGAAACACTCACAAGTAGAATTGCAATAACTACTGATATGTGGATTTCAGACAACAACAAAAATGCAGCTTTGGATCCTTTCCTTTTATCATTTGTGCTGGGATAATTGATGGTATTTCTCCTAAAGTAGGATAAAACAGAGTTGCTGGTATTTCACTATTGTTGCTGTTTCAGTATGCATTTCCAACTAATTATGTTAAAGAGTTGAACAGAGTAGTAGTTGTTTGTTTATGACACCTTATGTTAGCTGCTTGTTTGGATGCAAAATCAGCTCAAACAGGAGGGGACAAAAGAGAGTTTAGGTGAAGCTTTGATGCGTGCTCGTTTTACTAGTTTTTAAGAGTTCTTTTGTGTGAAATCCACGAGTGAGGTCTGAGGAAGGTAGAGGGTATGCAGACCCTAGCTCAGATAACACATATCGACAAACATACAGAGCAAAGAAGACAAAACAAATACTACAGGAAGCATAAGAAACAATACGTCGATGGTAAAAATAGTATTTAAACACAATGAACTGAAACACCTTGAAGAAGGCATAAATGTGTAAGGATAGATCCAGCATTCTGAAGCCTATAAGCTCAGTGCAAAGAAGATTATACATCTTCACGAAGTAATTCGAAAAATATCATAATACCATTATATCATCATCATCATCATAAAGCTTATATAATTATTAGAATGAACTTCTCAATTACAATAAGAATAAACATCCTAACTATTGTAATTAAGAAGGTTTAAAGGTAGTCTTTGTCTACTATGACTATTCATTTTCTTGCCAATAATCAATTGCTACAAACAATTATTCTGGCAATGAACGGATACAATTATGTGATAATTCATTATTATGATTTTGGTGAGTGTGATAATTCATTATTATGATTTTGATGAGTATCTCTTTTCAGTTACTAATTTTATTACTGTTACATAATTAAGGAGTAATTAAATGTCACAAACACACAAAAGAAGAAGTAAGTTAGAAGAAGCAATTTACAATTTTGGGCGTCTTCTACTAATTAATCTATTTTGTGATTTGGTTAGATATATGCATTTTAATAGTTTTAGATGAATTATTTTATTTAAAGGGGAAGCTTCAAAGTGCAACAATTGTTAAGATACCCTTACAAAATTAATTGATCATTTTGCCTCCTTTAATTTTTTTTTATTTCTCAAATACGTGGACGAGGGAAGTTTTAAAACTACCTATTTAAATTCTAATTCTAATTTAGGGGAAAAGGTAGAAAAGAAAAATGCTATTATTGAATTAGTCACTAACTTTTCAAATATCCTTTTTTATTTAACTGAAAAAATGTCATATTTTTAAAACTTTTAATTTTTAAATTTAAAACAGATCATTCAAATTTTATATGCAATTAAGGTTAGATAACAAGTGCATCAAAAAACTATTGCTTCATTTCGCTGCAAACTCAATAGCAGTGTACCTCAAGCTTGTCTTCTCCCGTCATATCTGCAACATATTGCTTAATACTGAGGGCTGACTCTTTAAGCTGACGGCTTCCGAAGACCGAGATGGACTTTAATGAAGCGATATCACCAAAACTCTCAGGGATCTCTATAAGCTTCCTACAATATCGTACTTTTAATTCCTCGAGCACAGGAAAGGATTTCTCTCCATCAACCTGCCATTTGGAAAAAGACATATCATACAATTGTAGAGATATGAGATTCTGGAAGATGACTTCTTCCATGTTCCATTCTTTCTCTCCCTCCATTTCTATTGATAGACACAGTTTTTGAAGGTTGGGTAGTCTTGCGATTCTTGACAGTGAATCCGATGTCAGATTGAGCCCTGCCAAATTCAGTTCCTTCAAGCTCGAAGGGAACTCATGCGTATATTCGGTAAATGGATTCCCAGGAACATGTAGCTTAAGTTCTTCAAGTTCATTAAGGACATCAAATCTTGGAAAACAAATCTTCTCTCCAGATCTATTTGGTTGTTGCGCGATCCAGACTCTAAGGATTTGAAGATTCGGAAACCTTTTGAAAATATCCTCTGTATCTTCTGAACTGGGAAGGTGGAGATGATATAATGTTCTCAAATTCTCTAGCTTTAAGTCCTCCTCTAACACTATTGGTTCGTTGATGTAAGGATCAAAGAGTAAACAACTCCATATCCGCACATCTCGTAGCTTTGCAAGACTCCAAATAACAGGTGATACTACCATG
>DF365300.1:5746-26611 GCA_000787875.1 Solanum virginianum
TAGGGTCAAGAAGACCACAATTGTAAATTCTGATATTTCCATTGGGTTTGGAATGTTGAGTTTGGGCTAGGAGAACCTTTTGTTCAATTTCAAGGTTTTCGTATGATTTGACCTACCAGTAGTGCTCGAGATTGAGAAGTGGGACCCACAATGGTATAAAACAATCTCCGTTGGAAATTTTGACTGCACCATTGAGTCCGAAAAGCTATTTCTGATAAGATTCCATATATGAATTGTATTTTTTCAACTTTGAATGAGGCCGAAACATCAAAATTAAATTTGAGCAGTGGGTGAAAAGTAAAGGGGCGGGGCCACGTGGCCCCACCAGACGCTTCCATGTGGCAGAACAGTTCACAGCTTGTATAAAGCTGTAGAACTTCAACAACTTCTTTAGTTGTTTCTCCAACTTTGATCTTCAATTTCTCTCTCAATTTTGGTTCGATTTGGGTGATTCTAAAGGCTAAATTGTGTAATTTTTCGAGAAGAACAACGTAGGAACTTTAGAAATTGATTTTGGTGCATCGTTTGAGGTAAAAATCATTGTTTACTGCTGCATTTTCAATAGGTTTCGAAAATTTTAACTTGCGATTTCTTCCTCATATTATCTCCATTTTCGAAACGGTTTTCGCTACTGCATCCCTTATTACTTGGGGAACATTTTTATGTAAAAATTTTCAGATTCAGATGACTTTTTCTGGCGACAAAATTTTTGGATCATTTTACCCTTTTACCCAAATCAAGTGATTTTGGTGTTATTGGATTCATTATATGATTATTGATATTGTTGGGTTGTTGTTGTTGTTGTTACTGATTGATTAAGCTGAGCTGAATTCTCGGGGTGACCTATTTTTAAGGAAAAATGCCGCCCAAATTTTTGTAGAATTAAGGGAGAAGTTGGAATTTAAGGCCCAAAAAGTCTTTAGCTAATTGTGTAGCATTTTATGACTTATTTGTAGGCCTTAGGCAATCTGAAGCATAAGTAGGATTTGGCTTGCATTTGGATTATATTGGAGAGCGTGAGGTATGTAAAGCACCCTCTTTCTTTTGGCATGACTTAGCTGAAAATAGGCTATGATATGAGTCCCGAGGGGTATTCCGATTTCAGATATGACTATTTTATGGATCTTTTGGATTTATGATAATGATCTTATGCATATGATTACTCACGACTCTACTCGTACCTACTATGGTATCTTTCGCTAGTTCTCGGGCCGGTTGTTGTCATGCGCATTAAGATATGTATATGTATTTTGGTGTTATGTTGTGTTCGGCGGGTCGACTTCGCCCAAGGGCCAGGCTCCGCTTAGACTGGTGTTATGCTGTGATTGGGCTTCTGCTATGTTTGTGTACTTCATATTGACCCCCTTCTTCAGGGGCTGCGTTTCATGCCTTCAGGTACCGACGTACAGTTTGGTGAACCCCCAACTTAGGATATTTTTCTGCTGTTTGGAGTGCTCTCCCTGTTACGGAGCCCACTTTTGGTATACTTTTGTTTGTTACTTTGCATATACGTTTATTCGTGGGTACGGCGGGGCCCTGTCCCATCCTATGATTCTGTCAGTCTGTGTAGAGGTCTGTGAATATGTATATATGTGTGGGTTGTGCCCAGTCTGTATGGTTAGATCTATGTGATGTGGATGTGGAGCGGCTTACCCGCCATGGCGGCCTTGTCCGTATACGCTTATATGATATTCTGTTGGCTCTGTTGGGTCTCTGTTGGTATCTTCTGATATGCACGTTATTTTGCAATAGTCAGTAAAACAAAGGAAACTCTGTCAAAATTTTCTAAAATATAAGTCATCTGTTTGTAACTCAGTTTTGTGATTGTGTTCGGGTGCCAAATCCGGGCACTAGTCACGGTCCACAGGGCTGGGTCGTGACAGAAGTGGTATCAGAGCAGTTCATAGACTATTTTGGTTGCAGTAATGCCTCCGAGGAAGACCCTAGCTACCCAGAGGGGCAGGCCTGCAGCGGTAGGTGAGACCCATCAAGCCCGGGTGACTACTAGGGCTCGTGCTAAGAGTGAGCCCAGTATTGCACCTCCGACAGCTATCTCAACTACACTACCAACTCCTGAGGCTCGAGTGCCAGAACCTCCAACCTCTCAGCATGGTGCAGAGATCGGGGAGTTATGAGAGGCGGTCCAGCTATTGACCCAGCTGGTGGCAGGACAGGCCCATAGACAAAGGGCAGGCGGTCATCAGGCAGGCTGTCGTGACAGTTCGCGGGCTCATGATCCCAGTTGGTGGCAGGCCAGGCTCACAGACAGGGGGTAGGCGGTGACCAGGTAGTTAGCCATGACAGCTCGTAGGCTCGTGATTTCCTGACATGCAGGCCACCAGAGTTCTTCGGGTCCAAACCCGCGAAGGACCCCCAAGAGTTTGTTCGATAGATGCAGCGGACTCTGCGACTGATTGGTGCATCGGAGACAGAATCAGTTGAGCTGGCATCCTACCGACTACATGATGTGGCAGCTAACTGGTATGGGTCATGGACACTGTCTAGAGGAGTGGGTGCCCCTCCAGCCATTTGGGACGAGTTTATTGAAGCTTTTCTGGCCCACTTTCTACCTCCGAAGGTGAGACGAGCCAGAGAGGACAGATTCCTGCTGCTGAAATAGTGGGGCAGGTCAGTTTGGGAATACAACTTGGAATTTGATTCGCTGGCCAGGTATACACCTACATTTGTTGCTAATATGACTGACCAAATGCACCGGTACATAGTGGGGTTGGACCCGTATTATATCGACAGTTGCTTAGTGATAGCGGCCCAAATCGGCATGGACATTGCTCGTATTTAGGCCCACATTCAGGGCCGGTACATAGTGGGGTCGGACCTATATTATATCGACAGTTGCTTAGTGATGGCGGCCCAGATCCGCATGGACATTGCTCGTATTCAAGCCCACGCCCAGAGCATGGAGGACCGCCGCAGGGGACGTCAGATTGATAGAACAGATGACAAAGGTCAGCCCAAGAGGACCAGGTCATCGGGGTATGTAGGGGATTATCGAGGCAGATAGCCCCAGTAGCAGCAGAGTAGATATCCTCCCTAGTCAATATGGGGTACATCCCCGCAGATCACTAGTAGGAGGTCAGAAGGTGCAAGTCATTTAGAGACAGGCCCGAGTTTCAGCAGCTAGATGAGACCACCCAGGCCTCTATGTTCTTATTGTGGGAAACGACATCCCGGGGAGTGTTTTTGTGCCACGGGTGCTTATTTTGTGTGTGGCTGTTAGGGCCACCAGATGAAAGACTGTCCGGATAGAGGTGGTGCAGATGGGTCAGCTCAGTCTATCGGGTCAACCAGAGGTTCATCTTCAGCCTCGGTAGCTATGCGCCTTACGGGATGAGGTACCCCAGCATCAGTGGGTCGTGGCAGGGGTCGTGGTAGGGTCCCGAGTTCTAGCAGTCCTTCGAACTGCACTGATGCTTTGGCCAGCCGTCAAGACCAGGAGGCGTCGCCGAATGTAATCACAGGTATATTATTAGTTTGCTCTCGAGATGTGTATGCCTTGATTGATCTGAACGATATGTTTATTTCATACCTCAAGGCCAGAAGTATGATTAGAAAAAGTTGTCTTTATCATTTAGTTCGTGTGCATGATTTAAAGGCAGAGTCACCGACTCTTCAAGCAATTCCAGTTGTTAATGAATTCCCTAATGTATTTATGGATGAGCTTCCAGGCCTTCCTCCCGAACAGGAGGTAGAGTTTACTATAGATCTATTGCCAGGCACTCAACCTATCTCTATCTCTTCGTATAGAATGGCACCGGCGGAATTGAAAGAATTGAAAAAGCAGCTGAGAGATCTGTTAGAGAAGGGTTTTATTCGGCCTAGTACGTCACCTTGGGGAGCTCCGGTATTATTTGTGAGGAAGAAAGATGGATCGCTACGGATGTGCATTGATTATCGACAGCTGAATAAGGTAACAATAAAGAATAAATACCCCCTCCCCAGGATTAATGATTTATTTGACCAGTTGCAGGGAGCTAAATGTTTTTATAAAGAATAAATACCCCCTCCCTAGGATTGACGATTTGTTTGATCAGTTGCAGGGAGCTAAGTGTTTTTCGAAGATAGACCTACGTTCTGGGTATATAAACAGGAGGCTACAGGATACTTACCCCCTCCCTAGGATTGACGATTTGTTTGATCAGTTGCAGGGAGCTAAGTGTTTTTCGAAGATAGACCTGTGGTCGGGTTACCACCAGGTATGAGTATGGGAGGAGGATATTCCCAAGACAAAGTTTAGGACCCGGTATGGGCACTATGAGTTCAGAGTAATATCTTTTGGGCTAACAAATGTCCGGCCGTATTTATGGACCTTATGAATCGGGTATTCAGAAGTCCACTTGTCTTAGTCAAATCGCGGTCAATCTAACACTTTGTCCTTTCATGGACCTTATGAATCGGGTATTCAGACCGTTCTTGAATATGTTCGTGATCATATTTATTGATGATATTCTAATTTATTCTCGATTAGAATAAGAGCACGTGACTCATCTGAGAACGGTACTGGGCACACTTCGGCACCAAAAATTATATACTAAATTTTCTAAATGTGAATTTTGGTTGTCATTGGTGGCATTTTTAGGGAATATTATTAGAGCTGACTGCGTCCGAGTAGATTCCCCGAAGATTGAGGCCATAAATAATTGGCCTAGGCCTACGACGCCGACAGAGGTGTGTAGCTTCCTGGGGTTAGCTGGTTATTACTGGAGATTTATGGAGAAATTTGCCTCCATTTCAGTGCCTCTGACAAAGCTAACTCAGAAGGGAGCAAAATTCTAATGGTCTGATGCTTGTGATTTCCTGACTATTACTGGAGATTTATGGAGAAATTTGCCTCCATTTCAGTGCCTCTGACAAAGCTAACTCAGAAGGGAGCAAAATTCTAATGGTCTGATGCTTGTGAACGTAGCTTCCAGTTGTTAAAAGAGAAGTTGACTATGGCTCCAATCTTGACTCTTCCTGAAGGTTCGGATGGGTATGTGATCTATTGTGATGCCTCTGGTGTTGGGTTGGGGTGTGTGTTGATGCAGCACGGCAGGGTTATAGCTACGCTTCCTGACAGCTCAGGAAACACGAGAAGAATTATCCTACTCATGATTTGGAGTTAGCTGTGGTAATTCATGCCTTGAAGATCTCATGATTTGGAGTTAGCTATGGTGATTCATGCCTTGAAGATATGGAGACATTATTTATATATGGTCCACGTTGATATTTATACTGATCATAAGAGCCTCCAGTACATCTTTAATTAGAAGGAGTTGAACTTGCGGCAGTGAAGGTGGTTAGAGTTGCTGAAAGATTATGATGTGGATATTCTCTACCATCCAGGGAAAACTAATGTGGTGGCAGATGCACTTAGCCGTAAGTCTAAGGGTAGTTTAGCGGGTACGCCTTCAGAGAGGAGGGGGATAGTCCGCGATATTCATCAGCTGGCTAGTCTTGGAGTTCATTTGGCTGACTCTGGAGATGTTGGGGTTTCGGTTGGAGGTGTGGCTGAATCTTCCCTTATGGGAGAGATTAGGCAGCATTAGTACGAGGATCCTATGCTGGCTCAGTACAGAGACACCGCCCTTAAAAAGGGAACCACTCCATTTGAACTTACCTCCAATGGAACCTTATTTTTCCAGGGCAGGTTGTGTGTGCTCGATGTGGCTGGTTTGCAACGACAGGTTATGGACGAGGCACATTATGCCCGCTATTCTATTCACCCAGGGTCAACGAATATGTACCATGATCTCAGATGTTCATATTGGTGGGGTGGTATGAAGAGGGACATAGCAGAGTTCGTCGCTCAGTGTCCAAATTATCAGCATATCAAAATTGAGCAGCAGAAGCCCGGTGGTCTATTGCAGGAAATGGAGATACCGACGTGGAAGTGGGAAATTATTAATATGGATTTTATTACAAGTTTACCTCGCACTCCACGAAGGTATGATTCCATTTGGGTTATTATTGATCAGCTGACGAAATCAGCCATTTTCTTCCGGTTCGGACTACCTACTCAGTTGAGGATTATGCTAGACTTTATATTAGGGAGATTGTGCGACTTCATGGGGTTTTTATTTCTATTATCTCTGATAGAGGTGCCCAGTTCACTGCAAATTTCTAGAAGTCGTTTCAGGCAGGCTTGGGGACGCAGCTGAGCCTCAATACAGCATTCCATTCCCAGTCTGACGGACAGGCCGAACGCACTATACAAACTTTGAAAGATATGCTGCGAGCCTGTGTTATTGATTTCAGAGGTAGCTAGGATGATCATTTGCCGCTTATTGCTGGGTTGTTGTTGTTGCTGTTGATGATTGATTAAGCCGAGTTGAATTCTGTAGCTAGGATGATCATTTGCCGCTTATTAAATTTTCTTATAATAACAGCTGCCCTTCAGTATTCAGATGGCACCGTATGAGGCATTGTATGGCAGAAAGTGTAGATCACCAATTGATTGGTTTGATGTTGGAGAGACTAAGTTGATTGGCCCAAACGTGGTTCAGCAGGTGGTGGATAAGGTGAAACTCATTCGGGACCAGTTGTTAGCGGCTCGAAGTCGGCCGAAATCTTACGTAGATAATCACCGTCGACATTTAGAGTTTCAGATGGGTGATTGGTTTTTTCTTAAAGTATCACCTATGAAAGGTGTTATGAGGTTCGATAAGAAAGGGAAGCTCAGTCGCGAGATACATTGGGCCATATTAGATTATTCATAGAATAGGTAACGTTACCTATGAGTTAGATCTGCCAGCTGATTTGGAAGCGGTACACCCGATATTCCACGTCTCTATTCTTTGTAAGTGTATTGGTGACCCTTCCAGAATCTTCCCTGTGGGAGATATCCAGGTTGCAGAAGAACTATCTTATGAAGAGCAGCCCGTAGCTATATTGGATCATCAGGTAAGGCAGTTAGGAAACAAAGAGGTGGCTTCTGTTAAAGTGCTATGAAAAAATAATAACCGAGAGAAAATGACCTGGGAAGCTGAAGAGTAGGAAGAAGAAATACCCTCACTTGTTTCCAGTGCCTACAGGTAATTTCATTCTTCACTTGACTTTATTGTGCAGTAAATAAATGGTTGATTAATGAATATATGGTTATGATAATTGAAAAGGAAACTTCCCCTAAATTATTTGTATGACTCGTATGGCCTGTTTAATATTCAGGATGAATGTTTTAAGAGGGAGGATATTAGAACTCGTATTTCATGCATTGGAATAATTAGGAAAATTTGGGACAAAAATTGGAATTTATTTGGAGTTAAAATGGAGATTTTAGGTCAGAAGTTGCATTTTTAGTTGTTACCAGAGCTAAAGTTTGACTTTGGTCAACATTTAGGGTTCGAAAGCTCGAATTGGAATTCTGACAATTTCAGCAGTTCCAAATGGTTAGACTAATGCTAGAAATGACTTAGTTGTAATTTTTAGAGCTTCCGAGAATATTTTGGGTTTTTGAGTCCGAAACTAGTTTAAATGAGTTTTCTCAGGTTTTGGGGTCAAGAAGACCTCAGTTGCAAATTTTGATATTTCCATTGGGTTCAGAATGCTGAGTTTGGGCTAGGAGGACCTTTTGTTGAATTTTGGGGTTTTCATGTGATTTGACCTACCGGTAGTGCTCGAACTTGAGAAGTGGGACCCATAATGGCATAAAACGATCTTCGTTAAAAATTTAGGCCGCATCATTGAGTCCGAAATGCTGTTTCTGCTAAGATTCCATATATGGATTGTATTTTTTCAACTTTGGATGAGGCCGGAACATCGAAATTAAATTTGAACAGTGGGTGAAAAGTAAAGGGGGCGGGGCCACATGGCCCCACCAGATGCTACCACATGGCAGAACGGTTCACAGCTTGTATAAAGCTGTAGAACTTCAGCAACTTCTTTAGTTGTTTTCCCAACTTTGATCTTCAATTTCTCTCTCAATTTTGGTCCAATTTGGGTGATTCAAAAGGCTAAGTTATGTAATTTTCTGAGGAAAACAATGTAGGAGCTTCAGAAATTGATTTTGATGTGTCGTTTGAGGTAAAAATTGTTGTTTACTGCTATTTTTCAATAGGTTCTGAAAACTTTAACTTGCGATTTCTTCCTCATATTAGCTCCATTTTCAAAACGATTTTTGCTACTGCATCCCCTATTACTTGGGGAACATTTTCATGTAAAACTTTTCAGATTCAGATGACTTTTTCTAGTGATAAAATTTTTAGACCATTTTATCCTTTTACCCGAATTAAGTGATTTTGGTGCTGTTGGGTTCATTATATGATTATTGATGTTGCTGGGTTGTTGTTGTTGCTGTTGATGATTGATTAAGCCGAGTTGAATTCTCTAGGTGGCCTATTTTTAAGGGAAAATGCTGCCCAAATTTTTGTAGAATTAAGGGCGAAGTTGGAATTTAAGGCCCAAAAAGTCTTTAGCTAATTGTGTAGCATTTTATGACTTGTTTGTAGGCCTTAGGCAATCCGAAGCTGGAGAGTGTGAGCTATGTAAAACACCCTTTTTCTTTTGACATGGCTTAGCTGAAAATAGGCTATGATATGAGTCCCGAGGGAACTATATTCTCACAATCTGAACTTGGGTATGATTCTTATTTGTTCCTTGGCATTCTTATGATAAATTGTCATATTATTGACTCCTATGCCTTTGAAATTCGTAAGTTGCGAGAATAGGTAAAAAGTTGTGTAATTTTGAAAGAGTTTGTAATAATTACTATTTCGATTTCAGATATGACTATTTTACGAATCTTTTGGATTTATGATAATGATCTTATGCATATGATTACTCATGACTCTGCTCGTGCCTACTATGGTATCGTTCGCTGGTTCCCGGGCCGGTTATTGTCGTGTGCATTATGATATGTATATGTATTCTAGTGTTATGCTGTGTTTGTGATTCCCGGGTCGGTTGTTGTCATGTGCATTAAGATATGTATATGTATTCCGGTATTATGCTGTGTTTTCGGCTTCGCCCAAGGACCGGGCTCCAGTTAGACTGGTGTTATGCTGTGATTTGGCTTCTACTATGTTTATATGTGACAGAGATTTTGAAGATTTGAACTTTTGGTGTTATCTTGTGTTATGGCACCATTGACGGGCGGGCGACCATATTTCCTGTGCCTTATGCATGATTTGTATTTTGGAAGTAATCAGTTTAATACTTTTGGGATATGTATTTGCCTTACATAATTTTATCTCAATTACTACTCAGATTTACATTCTGCTTATTCTGCTTTACATATTCAGTACGTACTTCGTATTGACCCCCTTCTTTGGGGGCTGCATTTCATGCCCGCAGGTACCGACGTACAGTTTGGTGACCCCCCAGCGTAGGACACTTTTCTGCTATTTCGAGTGCTCCCCCTATTTTAGAGCCCACATTTGGTATACACTTGTTTGTTACTTTGCATATACATTTATTCGTGGGTACGATGGGGTCCTGTCCCGTCCTATGATTCTGTCAGTCTGTGTAGAGGTCTGTGAATATGTATATATGTGTGGGTTGTGCCCAGTCTGTATAGTTCGATCTATGTGATGTATATGTGGAGCGGCTTACCCGCCATGGCGGCCTTGTCGGCCCATATACGCTTATATGATATTCTGTTGGCTCTGTTGGGTCTATGTTGGTATCTTCTGATATGCAGGTTATTTTGGAATAGTCAGTAAAACAAAGGAAACTCTGCCAAAATTTTTCTAAAATATAAGTCATCTGTTTGTAACTTAGTTTTGTGATTGTGTTTGGGTGCCCAATCCAGGCACTAGTCACGGCCCACAGGGCTGGGTCGTGACAATATGTGACTCTGTAGTCAATGATTTGCCAAATGAGATTTCTAAAACCAATTATTCATAAGAATGAAATACTGAAAAATAAAGCTTTCTAGCAAGCATTTGTGCAAATAACTTTGAAAGTATTTGTACAATTATCTAAAGCAATTGCATAACGTATTTAAAGCATGTATTAAAATAAACTCAATGCATTATGACGATTATTCAAAGCAATTAAATCATTTATAGTGCATTTGAATATAAAGCATTAGCGAAAAAATAAAATAAAATAAAATAAAGCATTTGCAATAAATTAAAAGTGTGTTTGCATATAAAATAACTGTGCAAAAAATTAAAGCGTTTGTGCAATAGATTAAAGCATTTACATATGTTGGAAAGTAGTAAAGCAATTGTGTTGTGCATTTGTATGCAAGAAAGCAGTAAAGCAATTGTGTAGTGCGTTTGCATATGCAGGAATACGGTAAAGCAATTGTGCAGTGTTTTTGTATGCAGTAAAGCAGTAAAGCAATTGTGCAGTGCATTTGCATATGCAGAAAACTGGTAAGGCTATGGTGCAGTGCATTTTCATATGCATTTAGAGCACATATTAGATAATGAAATGATTCACAAACATGATTCAAGTTCTCATTTAGACCATGTAGTTTGCCATAAGATGAGAAGGATGACTTCTTAGACTATGATGTCTTGGGTCATGCTAATTGTAAATTATATCCTCGGGTCATGAGATGATGTCCATAGACCATGAAAAAATGATGTCTTTGGACGATGACACCTTCGGATCATGATGTAAATTAAATCTCTAGACCATGAAATGATGTCCATAAGCCTTGAAAATGATGCCTTAAGGCATGATAAGAAGAAATTAAATTCCTACGTCATGAAATAATATCCTTTAGGCCATGAGAATCATGCCTTTGGACTATGACGTCTTACGAGCATGATAAGTAGAAATTAAAACCCTAGGCCATGAAATGATATCTTTGGACTATGATGCCTTGAGGTTTAATATAGTGCATTTGTATATGCAGAAAAGCGATAAAGCAATTATGCAGTGCAATTGTATATGCCGAAAATCGATAAAGCAATTGTGCAGTGCTTTGCATATGCAGAAAGGCGGTAAAGCAATTATGCAGTGCGTTGCATATGCAGGAAAACGGTAAAACAATTATACAGTGCATTTTTATATGCAAGAAAATGGTAAAGCAATTATACAATGCATGTTCATATACAGGAAAGCAGTAAACCAATTGTACAGTGCATTGCATATGCAGGAAAGTGGTAAAGCAATTATGCGGTGCATTTATATATGCTGGAAAGTGATAAAATAATTGTGCAGTGTGTTGCATATCCAGAAAATGGTAAAGCAATTGAGCAATGTGTTGCATATGCAAAAAAGCAGTAAAGCAATTGTGTAGTGTATTTTTATATCCAAGAAAGCGGTAAAGCAATTGTGCAGTTACATATGCAGAAAAGCAGTAAAGCAATAATACGATGTATTTGCATATGCAAGAAAGCAGTAAAATAATTGTACAATGTGTTTGCATGTTGGAAAACAGTAAAGTAATTGCAGTGCATTTGAATGTAAAGTAGTTATGCAAAAAATTAAAGCATTTATGCAACAAATTAAAGCATTTGAAGTGCATTGAATGTAAAGTAATTGTGCAAAAAGTTAAAGCATTTGTGAAAAAATTAAAACATTTGTAGTGCACTTAAATGTAAAGTAATTATGCAAAAAATTAAAATACTTGTGTAAAAATTAGAGCATTTGTGCAAAAAATAAATGCATTTGCAGTACATTTGAATGTAATGCAGCAAAATAGATTAAAGTATTTATGCAAAAATTAAATTATTTGTGCAAAAATTAAAGCATTTGAAGTGCATTTGAATGTAAAGCAATTGTGCAAAAAATTTAAAGCATTTGTACAAATAATTAACTCATATGTGCAAAAAATTAAAGCATTTGAATTGCATTTGAAGGTAAAAAAAATAGTGCAAAAAATTAAAATCTTCGTGCAAAAAATTAAAGTATTTGTAGTGCATTTGAATATAAAATAATTGTCCAAAAAATAATTAAAAAATTGTGCAACAAATTAAAATATTTGCAGTGTATTTGAATGTGAAATAATTGAGCGACAAAGCTAAAATATTGAAAGACATTTGCAATGCATAAAAAATATGTTTGAAAGTAAAAGTATTAAAAGGTGTGACAATATTTATTCAATGCAAGAAAGAAAGAAGACAAAATATTTAAATGTGCCTGTACGGAGAGATTGAATGTCAAGTGCATCTCCTCTACCATACACTTGTTGTTTTGAATTTGGCTTTATCGAAATTTTTGAGTGCCGCTCAAAAAAATCTGCCTCAGTTTGTACAAAATGCTCTAAAAAGAATTTTTGAGTGACCTCAAAAAATTCTGCCCAGTTTACATCATAGAGAGGGATGAAAATTCTATCAATTTTTTGAGAAAAACATAATTTTTATTAGTTTTGAAAAAAAATGAGAGAAAGGAAAAAATCAAGTTTCTTTAAAAAGTACTATATAATAAAAATTATAGTTGCTTCATTTTTTTCTTTTTTTTAAATAAAAAATAAAGAATGTGAATAAATAGTCAAATCTTGACCACAATTGACACCAATAGTTAGGAATGCATAAAAAAATTATTTTTTCACACACATATTGAAATCGAAGTAACACCTATAAGTTCAAATGGTACCTCAAACATATGTAAGTATCAACAAGATTCATTCATCTTATTTCAAACAAAGATTTGGAATTATGTCAATCCTCATGTATCAAGTGCCCTCACAACAAGAAAAAAGTCTTATCTCATACATGCTTGAAATATTCGATTTAAGGACATGATGAAAAATATGTTCACACTCATAAAGATGTTCAATGTATACAATTGTGAAACCATATGCTTGGACTTCATCTAAGTCTCCATTAATGTGAGAATATTTGGACTGAAATCACATAGGACTTGTTATTGGCTTGTAATGTAGGCTTAAAGGGTTGGTAGGATATTTATTTGGGATAAAAGTGTTAGAACCCATCTTTTGTGCATTGGAACCATTACAGAACTTTGGGACTAAAATGACATTATCGGAAAGTTCGGGACTCAAGCAAAATTTTTAAAACTTGGGGTGTTAGGGCTTGCATGTCCATAATTGACTCAATTAGGAATAAGTTTGGGGACCAAGTGAACTTTTTGGAAGTTGGAGTCTTGAAGATCAATTAGATGTGTCCCCACAAGACTTGTGGTATACTTTGATTGGACCAAGTGTGGGGGTGGACCACACTTGGTATATATATCTAGATATATATAAATATATGCGTGCTATGCAAGAATTGGTCCAAAACCTTTCTTCCACACTTAGAAAAAAATAAGCAAGACCAAAGCCATGAGAGTAGTGCTCTCGGGTTACCTGGGAGTAAAATCAAATTTTCCTTTTTCGATTACACAACTATTTTGACGTTACAAACCTCCTATATTGAGTCCCCCGAGTAATGTGGAAGGGTTATTTGAGCGAGAAAACACTCCTTTCATTGACTTTGGCGATTTGAGCCTAAATAAGGAGTATAAGAGGTAAGACCAAGGGTGTTATATTATGTTAGAACTATGAATTTATGTTTAAGTAGCATGAATATGATCTTTGTAGGGTGAAGGAAGTGTTGGAAATTATCTAAGTACGTGTATATAGTATATGGCCAAATTTGGGGTCTACGTATATAATCAAATATTATATTGCATTGGAAGTGTGTATTTGACGTTTAGGTGATGTAATATGATTTTTGGGAGGCAAGGGAGTGCTTGAACATCATGTATATGTAAATATAAGCTGCTGCCCTATTTTTGTAGTCATGAGAAAATAAGGTTATTTAGTGTATTCGGTATTGTAATGATATTCTCAATGCACATTTAGCTGTCTCTTTTTTCATTGTCTTAGTTTGGCCAAAGTTGTCATAATCATTAAGAAAAGAGTTGAAAATGTTACTTAATTGCCATGTTGGAGTTCTCCCTACCCCGTTTTCTTGGTCTGCCTTGGGTACTTCCTTAAAGGACAGTGCAACATGAAATAGGTAGTTGAAAGGGTTGAGAAAAGGCTTGAGGTCGGCAGATGAGGTAAAAAGGGAAAGGAAGTATTAGTCACGAGTAGAGTAGCATTCCCACCTACTTTTTGTCCTTATTACAAGCTTCAGCTTGCATGATAAGCAAGAACAAAAGGCTATGAAAGTTTCTATAGGATATAGTTGATGGAGCAAGGAGACCTACCTAGTTAGTTGGAAAATTTTACGTCTCAGGGTAAAAGGTCTTTAATAAACAATTGTTAGGGGAAATGGCTATAGAGATTTAGAATAGAGGTGCCCTGACTATGGAGATAGGTAAATAGAACTTTTAGGGCTTGTTTTGTTGGGAAATAGCACTATCTCGGGATAAGTTATCTTGCGACTTTATCCCATGTTTATTCTAAATTTAATCCTGGGATTATTATCTCTTATTCCTCTTACCAAACGAGCCCTTAGGATAAGAGACAGGAGTAATGTTAGTTTGGGGGCAAAGGTAGTGGGATGTTATATTAAGACTTGCATTTCCAAATATCTACTAAGCTTACAACCAGTTTTTGAGATGAGGGTTCCCAGGAAATAACCTCTCTACTTTTATGAGGTAGTGGTAAGGTCTGCGTACATTCTACCCTTCCCAGACCCCACTTGTGGGATTCCATTGGGTATATTGTTGTTGTTGGTGGTATTGTAATGGTATTGAAAATGATTGTTGGTGTTGTTAGGTTGTTATTGTTGTTGTTGATTCATTTGACCCGAGTTGAGTCTCGGGGCAACTTATATTCTAGAGGAAGTGCTGCCAAAAATTTTATAGAATTAGGGGTGAATTTGGAATTTAAGGCCCAAAAAGGCTTTTAGCTAATCGTTAGGCGCTATTGTGAATTGCTTGTAGACGTTGGACATCCGGAAGTATAAATTGGGTTGACTTTGCATTGGGATTAGCTTAGAGAAGAGTGTAAGGTATGTAAAGCACCTCTTTTCCTTTGGCATGATTTAGTTAAATGGAGGTTACGTTATGAACCTCGAAAGAACGTTATTCTTGAAATTCGAGCTTATGTATGGTCCGTCCTTGTTCCTTGGCATTCCTATGTCATTTTGTCATAATATATTATATTTATGTATGTATGTGCTTATGTGTATATGTATAGATATACATGTGTATACAATTACATGTCTCGGAGAGAGATGTAAACTAGGTTTGAGTAATGCTTACTCCTATCCATATCGGAATATAATGGTATAGGAATCCATGTTTTATGTATTTGGGTACACTTGAAGATAACAGGATATGGACTATAGAAAAAATTTAAATCTCTATTTTGGGTTGTTGACTAGAATAGAGAACTTCTCTATGGATGTTATTATTTAGGAATAGGTATCAGAATAGAGTATAAGAAATATAATCACTTAGTTTACAAGAAAAAGAAATGATGTAGTCACTGAATTAAACTAGAAATCTAAACTGCATCCTTTGTAGTTGAATTATGATTCTCCGAACTTGATTGATAGTCTAGCTATGCACACTAAACTTTAGTTGTTTTCAATTTCTCTGTTCATAATTGTTTGTTTTTGTGTTATATATTTATTGTTGAATAAACAAATAATAAGTAACTAGCCAAATTTAGCTAGATATGTATGTAGAGTGTTCACTTCATTTTGATGTTTTTATTAAGTTTGGATTTAGGATGAGTTTGTTTTTCATACGTTGGGTCAGTTTGGGTCTCCACTGGCCATGGGTCCCAAGACACATTTTTATGTGATTTTGATAACTTTTGAATAAATTTGTAATAATTGCTATTCCGATGTTAAATATGATTATTCTACTTATCTTTGGGATTTCTGATAATAATTTTGTGCATATGATATACTTCGATGTTAAGCTGTGTTTGACGGTGGGTATGAGGACGGCGATATGTAACGCCCTATTCAGTTGTCTGTTATGTGGTGTTTGATGCTATGTTACGCTGGGTGAGTATGAGGACGGCAATACGTAACGCCCAACCCACACTGACTGCCTCTGTATTATGATAGGTGTGTACGAGGACGGCGATACATAACGCCCCACTCACCTATGCTGGGCGTGTGAGACAAGGACGGCGATACGTAACGTCTGGCTCACTTATACTATTTTTGTATGATGATATGTGAGACAGGGACGGCGATACGTAACGTTTGGCTCACTTACCCTATGGTTGATATGTTAGGAAAGTAAATGTTTATGATTTAAATCTGAACCTTGAATGGAGATATCTTGATAATTTGGATATACACTTGCTCTTTGTACTTTTGTCTCAGTTATCCCTTAGTTTCATATATTGGGAGGTAAATATGTCGGTATTTTGGATATGCGTTTACTTTTATACTTTGACCTTATTTGTTATACCGCATTATAGTCTGCGCATGCTGCTTTACATATTTGATACGTATTTCGTACTGACTCCCCCTCTCTTCGGGGGCTGCATTTCATGCCCGCAGGTACCGACGTACAAAGTAGTGATCCTCCAGCTTAGGATTCCTGACAGCTGTTTGAAGTGCTCCTTTTGCTTCGGAGCAAACACTTGGTATACCCACTTATTTCTTTATTTTGCCTATACATTTGTTCGTGGGTATGACGGGGCCCTGTCCTGTCCTGTGATTCTGTTTGTCTGTATAGAGGCCTGTGGACGCCTGTGTGTGTGGGTTGTGATAGTTCGTATAATTATATATGTATGTTGGGCGGTTTAACCGCAACGGTGACCTTGTCAGCTCGTATGAACGTATATATATATGCTGTTGGCTGGAACTTTCCTGTATGCAGGGTTTGGTTAGGCTATAAAACAGAGGAAACTCTGTCGAAATTTCTAAAAATAAATAAATAATAGACACATGATATAACCTGGCTTTGCGTGTGCGTTTGGGTGCCTACACCGGGTACTAGTCACGGCCCATGGGGTTGGGTCGTGACAAAAAGTGACTTAATCTATCCTTGAGCATCACAGAATTTGTGCTTTTAACAATTGACACAAATTTAACTCTTGAACCTCTTTGTTGTCCTTAATTTTTGTGAGAATATTTGCTAGAGATTTTTCTTCATTTTACCACCTTTTTGAAAGTTTTCGCTTTTGTTTGAGCAATTTTCTTGTCTTTTTCAAATCTTGCGGGTTATTTTTTGACTTTTTTTTTTCAACATCTTTTTTTCCATTCTCCTTTTTTTTCTAGAAATTGTTTTTACTTCCTTAACTTTGAGGCTGCATCTTTTGACTATAGCAATTTTCAACTTGGGTCTTCTCATTATTTGCACATTTTAGTGTGCTCAAGAAGGGTAGGCCAAAAGAGGGATAGTGCATGTAAGCATAATAGGGTAACGATTAATTATTGTTGTCCAAAGAAAGGACTTCAGGCTCAAAGTGGAGGGAACTAGGGATTAATGTCATTTGGTAGGCTTTAAAAAGCACAAACGAGTCAAAAAAGGCTTAAGATCCTTTCTCTAACCAATCATTACTCAGAATTTCACCTCAACAAACATTCAGGCCAAGTTCTAGATCAACAATACGATGCAATTGAATTTTTTAATCTAATGCTCATCAAACAATGCACTTGAAACTATGATGTTAGCTTATCCTTATTTTGAATGTGTGTAAGAGAATTTTCAAGTATCACAAAATATAGCAAGAGGTACCAAAACAATATGTGATTTACCACAAATCAATTATTTCCATCCTATCGAATGTTTCTCATGTTCCTAGCTGTAATGATCCCAATTGGGCTAAAGATGTGCCTCTTAAAATATGTACACAAAATTACTTTTTAGTATTTTGAAAAATGAGTACCGAACCCCGGAAGGATTGCCTACGTATCTCAAAAATTTGAGAATCAGGTATGCGTAGTTCCTAAAAATATGGTATAAGAATGCATATTTCAAAAAATTAAAATATGTTTTTGAAGACAAAATAACATGAATGAAAGAAAACCAAATGAATATATTAAAAGACAATCTATTCATATTAAAGAAACTATCAAGCAAAATTTTTTTTTTCCAATCTATTCAAATTAAAAAAAATATCAAGCAAAAATCTTCTTCTTCTTTTTTTTGTGTAAAGTATGTGTTTTACAAATATAAAATAGTATACAAGAATTAAACTATACACAAAATCTGTAAAAATCATTCTTTTTTTGAGCCATTTTAAAAAAAATTGCCCCCGTTTTATTGTGAAAGCTTATGGGGAACATGATCGAGCCATCTTGGCGCCTACATATCCCGTTAAAATGGAAATCAGGTCAAACGTTGTTCAATAAAAAATTATAACTCACAAAAATCACATTTCAACCAAAATATAGGTATTTACACAGGAAATCAAATAAACATAAATGAATGAAATAAATTATATATAATACTTAGACAAATAAGTAATGTATAATGCATCCTAATAAACATAACTATTGAAGAATGTATATGTCATTTGCACGTCCTATTATCTTCCTAAAATGCATCATACAAATTGTACAAATAAAAGTAAATGGGGAAATAAAATAACAAAAAAAGGTATTCAAACAAAATAATTTCACGTAGGGGTACAATTCTACACAATTTACATGTACTATAAAATGAACAATATGCATGCATGACCTAAGTCAATAGGAGTGATATAACTCCATCTTATGTTTTCTCTATGATTTGGCTTACTATCAGAAGGTTCCCGAGCGGACAACTCGAGTGAGACTACGCATTCACACGAAAAAGATTCGGACACCCGGTGCACATACTAACTCTCCTAAATTTTAGATTTTTGAATGAAGTTTGCGAGTGCACAAAGCACAACTCGCATTGTATGTGTGATAATGTCAATTTTTCAGAATTGGAGGAAGTATGAACGGAATGACAGTCAAAATAAAGTAATAACATTTTGCAAATGATTTGTCATGCCCCAAATCCCTTTAAGACGGATCGGCACCCATTGCCGATAAGGCTCGGGAGAACCAACCTGTATCTATGCATTCTCTATACAGTCCCTAAGTAGTGTAGAAGTATTGTTGGAGCAATTATGTCACGCCCCAAATCCCTTTAAGGCGGACCGGTACCCGTTGCCGATAAGGCTCGGGAGAACCAACCTGTATCTATGCATTCTTTATACCTATTATAAGGGATTACTACATTCAACACGCTTTTATGGAAGAAAACAATAATGACAAGCCCAAAATGAAGTGCAAATGACTAGGCCATTGGGGCCTTGTTCTCTAAAATACAAACCATAACCACACTTTAGTTTACATAGTCTACAAAGCCTCTATATAAGGAACAAATCAGATAAGGGTCGGGACAAGCCCCGCCTCGACCAATTACATAATACACCAATACAACTCTAGATACACAAAGCTTCGAAGCAACCTGGAGCTTGGTAATAATAGCTGGATGTCCTGTACTCTTACTGATGAGATCTACTAGCACCTGTACCTACAATATGAAATGCAGGTCCCCCGTAAGGGACGTCATTACGAAATAATGTATTGAGTATGTAAGGCAGGAAATACTGTATATGAGATAAAGCTATGTGATTCTTCCACCCCTTTGGGCTACCACCTATCTATAAGCAATACACTTTACCTTTTCATTACCTTTGAGATGATCTTTTGGTGGTCACATTATTGGAGCAATAGAACTGTAGATACAACATATGTCATATAAATAATCCCAAAAGATAGCACCTTAATGATAGGTATAGGTTATACAAATAATGAAATGCATAAGAGGTAGAACAACACATGAACTTTATTCGATAGAATGAATTCATGTATCTTGGTATTCTAGTAAGGGTGCATATTTCAAGGTGACTATGTATGGGAACATATGAACATGTGAAAGAGTTGAGACATAATCAATAATTGAGTTGGAATTGGTAAGAGCCTTTATGTACCAAGGAGGGATCTATGTTTCATGTCAAATAATACAAAATCAAGTAGCCTTACATACCTCGCTGTACAATCTTGCTATTACCTCAAGATAACCTTTCCTTACTCCAAATATTTATCTACAATATAGTAGGTGATAAAATTAGTATTAGCAGCCAATAAATACATCTTGGCAGCCCAAACTCATAGAAATACAACACATGGACAGCAAGTGTGTAGTTATAAATTTAAGTATATCCTTTTAACCCTTTCACCTCTAATCATAATTTCTCATATACGTTATCATATACATATCATGTTCAGCCTATTTTAGTGCCTTAACAACCTTATAACATCCCACAAAACAGAACACACAACAACTCTACACAACATACAAATGGACAGCATAACGTTACATCCCGTCACTACATTTCAATGTCGATAGTTCCAAACATTTTCTGACTTTAACCAAACTGTTTCCACATCTTCTTACACATAAAACCAGTATTTAACAGTCCACAAATACTCCCAAATCAAGTGAAGGTCGTGACACAACAATTCCCAATTTTTAGCTCACAAGTTTCTTTTAAGAGTACAATTAAGATATCCTACAATAAGCCATCTTTGTGAACTGTAACAGTGGTGAACCAGCCTTATTACATCACTATCAAACAAATCTTTGTTAAATGCATATGTCTTACTTCATAATATAGCCAAGCAAGAAGAGAAAACCTCTTAATTAACAAGAAAAATGTACAACAATCCTTAGAATACAATCTGTCCAGAGTTCCAGCACAACATACTAACATATAGATCTTGTTTTGCATGGAATAAGTATAAAAATTACATGGATAATTCCACTTACCTCAGCCTTCAAGATCCAAGGTTCCTTCAAGAATTCTAGAGAGTTTTCTTGTGAGGTGAAGATGAGAGAAGATGAGAGGATTTGGGGAAAGCTAAAAATTCCAAATGACTTGGCTGCTTTCACTCTCTTGTTTAAGAGATATTTTAGATGACTTTATTTTAGCATTTTGACCAAGTCTTCACTCATGCTACCAAGTGGAATATGTTGCAGAATGGACTTCACCTTTGGGCCTAAATAGGTCATAATATTGATGGGCTTTGGCTGCCCAATTTCCCAAATTCTTATTCACTTAGTTTG
>DF365298.1:0-43796 GCA_000787875.1 Solanum virginianum
AAGTAGTCCAAAATACCACAAGACCTCAAACCCATCAAGATAAGTTCAACTAAGATCGCAAGACAAGGATCTATGCAACAAGAACATGGGGCAACCCTCGTAGACCCCTTCTCAATCCATCGGTGCTATATCCTCATCCCACAAAAATACTTATAATATACATATATATACTTTCAAAGAGGCAATAGTCATTTTTCTTTCCAAATCATTTCAATGCACAATTTGGCTTGAATGTCAAACACCATTCACTATAATTCATAGATAGGCTATAATGCTAGAAAAATAATTTCTTAGCCATAATATCAGGCTTAAAAGCCGAACACCATTCACAATAATTCATACTTAGGTTCAAATGGCAAAATCATAATTTCATAGTCATAATATCCATGCTTAGGAATAGCCCATTCATACGTAAAATGGTACATGCACCCCAAATACTCAATGAGCGAAAAACCAAAGACATGTATGATCACATTATTATCATAACCAACATTTTGTCAAATTCGTACCACAAAATAAAATTGGGCTTAACTTATAACATAATTTCTCAAAATAATCCATGTACGTGAAAGCATCTGCTATGATCAATGAGGGAGTGACATAGGTAAGTAAGACTTAATCTATCAATATTTATAATATGAAATTGATGTGAAAACATAATTAATTCCACATTTCCTACTAGCACTAGGGAATAACACAAGAAATATCAACTCCCGAACCTAGCAAATCATCCCACTCAAAATGTCAATCACAATATTGACCTTACTTAGGGTCAACTAAGTCATATGAGAAGTAATAGTGGGTAACCTATTTACAACCTCCGATATTTGCCCGCTAAGCCCAAGAAGCTTCTAACCCCCAAGAGAGTCAAGGTCTAGTCTAATAATTAATCACCTTCATCTTAATAGGGTCCACCTTAATGCCATCACCCGGCAACGCACGACCTAGGAAGGCAACCTCTTACAACCTAAATTCCCATTTCTCCTATCTAGCATCCAACCTTTTTTCTTAAACATTGTAGTACTATCCTCAAATGACTCACATGCACTACCTCATTAGTGAAATGAAACATCATATCATTACCAAAGCCACTAAAAGCTTATTAGAGTACAGGCTAAGAGATCTCATCCACGAGACCCGTAAGCATAACCGGTGGACTAGTCAAACGAAAAGACGCTACCCTAAAACGAAAATATTGCTAAGGACATTCAAGGCCTCATATACCACTAACAACAACTCAATAACAAAACAACACAGGTCCTACACAACCATCTCTCATAAGATGACAAACGCAACCCCCTAGAACCCAATTGTACCTTAATACAAGAAATGGACCTACCTCCCTTGCTACCATTTAACAACCTCCCACTCAAAGATGGGCTCATTAGGGAATCAGGATCTAACTCTACGAGTCCTACCACCCATGAAGACACAACATGCATGTGACCATTCCATCCCTATAATGACCTCAAAATTCACATACTAACTCCAACAAGCCACAAAGCAAGACCTAATGCAATACAAACCTGAATTGACACCTATAACCCTACTTGCAACAATATACCCAACAAAAGGATAGACACCAACAAACTACATAACCAATTGGGCACACAAGAAGTCCTATTAGCAACCAAAAAGAATAGAGAAGAAATAGTGGCACACCGGGCCTAACAATGAATGCATAACAAAGCCAAGAAAACTTCAACTTACTGGTAATAACATTAGGCATCTCATCTCCTTCTTAAGCCATTTGATCAACATGACCACCTCGATCCAAAAGTCGAACATATGGGCAATCCAGAATTTTGTAGCCTATCTCATCACACCCATAGCATACACCCTTGTTCTTCCAACATAGGCCACCACGATCTATCCTACACATAGGGTACTTAGGATTACTCATTCTCCCATGACCTCCTTTTCTCTTATTGAGTTTACGAGGGCAATCCTTAGCCTTATGACCTATCTCCCCACAACTATAACAAGTATTACTACCTCTCAAGCATGGCCTATCGTGACCTCTACCACATTTTGGGCACCTAATATAAGGCACCACACCACATCTATCTCTACCTTTGGATCTTTGGAACTTACCCCCATTACAGGCCCTTTTGGCCTCACTACCTCCCTTCTCACCGCTAGAAGTCTTGGGATCACCCACATATTGATCAAGGTGAGTTGCCAATTTTGCCACCGCTTTGGCCACTTCACATAGAGCATTGCAAATCTCCATGTTTATCTTAGCACCGTCCTGAGTAACTTGAGGCATATCCTAAAATATAGCAGTTAGGGGTTAGCTATAAGCCCTAGGGGACCGAACTCTATCACACAATATGGATCTTGAAAGAAGTTAAACATTTCCTAAGATGTCTCATAGCCTCTGACTCATAGTTTTGGTGCACAACACAACCATGAATAAGACTCTAATTGACGCAATATGTTAGACTCTGAGGATCTATCAACCCAGTGCTCTGATACCATAATTTTCACGACCCAAGCCTAGGATCTAGATGTGACCAGCGAATGAGGGCACCAGAGTAACCCGAAACAAGTCTCATAGCATATCATTACATATCCTTGGGAGCGAAAGCAATATAGAACAACTTAAGGGATATAAACAAGGGGCATTCGGACCAAGGGAGAGAGAATAATACTAAACTACAAACGTTTAGAAAACAAGGGCAAGGGACTAATGGGAAAAGCTTACATAATATCATAATCAAGAAACAAAAGAGTTAAGGCTCATATCATAGATACATAGCATTTCAGATAACACCTCTACTACATAGATAAGAGCAGGGGCCAAGACAAACAAATCGAGCTCACCGTCATAGTCTATATAAAACATAAAGAACAGTGTCTCAATAGATAACAAGATAAACATATACAAAGGTCCCCGAAGTGGAGGACTCACCAACTAGCTTAAGTAGTACCAAACAAGTGACATAGAGGGGGAGGATGATCAACCTGGTTTTTGATCCCTACATGGTGATATCATGAAGGCAAGAGTATGCGTTAGTATGTTTGATTATACTAAGTATATAGGATGCAATGCAGCAGAGATAAGCATAATAATCAAAATGCATAACAATAGGCAATAGGCATAATATAACAATATTACATGTATGAATAATGCATAAATAAAAACATGCTTAAGCAACTTATGCTAATATAGAATATCATATCTGTAGAATAGACCAAGCTAGATTTCCAAAGTTCAAACCCCTTGGTTGGTTGATGATGGTCTCACCCCATCACCCTAGTGGTGTGGTACAAACTCCTCACATAAGCTGATGAGTACAAACCCCCACCTCAGTTGATGATTACAAACCCCTACCTTGGTTGATGAGTATAAACCCCCACCTGGGTTGATGAGTACAAACCCTCACCTCAATTATTCGGGCTCTTAGTCAGCTGGTTTGGGTATAGTTTGATACAATACTTTATATAGAGTATAATATATATAAGCTTATTTCATCATCATATAGTCATTCATATCATATCTCATACTTTGGACCTTACAGGGTATGTAATGCTAGTATAAAATCATGAAATATACAGATGAAATCATGTAGGAAAATCCATTGTAAAACCATCAATCAACACCTTGTTACACCCTCAAGACATATACATCAAAACCCCTCCTCAAATCTTACATTAGATCCAAGATTTATAGCTTAAAACATAGCAAATCAACCATACTTTCATGAACTCAAATCACTGTGAAGTAAATTTCTTAATAGACAAAACCCACATGCAAAATCAACTTTAAATCATGCAAAGAGTAAAAGGATATTAGGGCACTATGGGTGGAAGAAACCATTGGCTAAAACCTACATACCTTGACCTTAAAGAATTTCTTGAAGACAGAACCATGGGTGGAAGAATCCAATGGCTAAAACTACATACCTTAACCTTGTAGAATTTCTTGAAGAAGCCTTTAATGGAAACTTGATGCTTGGTGGAATTCCTTAGGTCCGGATGAGGGTTTTGGGACTTGAATATTGAGAGAAATATTAGTCTAAGTGTTTGAGTGCGTATTGGGGAATGTTTAGGATGATATATGGGTGAAATAAGGCTAAGTATAGGTATTTTCTTCTGTGGGAAGGCTTAGTCCTAAGACTTAAAAGTGTTGGACCGAAAAATAAAAATTGAACTAAAATAATATTGGGGTGTGTCATGCCCCAGATGCGGATTTCATTCTAAATTTCATCACCTGGAATTTTGAAATTGTTAATCGTTCGCTCTAAAATTGGGGTTTGACCCTTCTACCCCTAATTTTGACCCCCTAAATAAGAATATGAAGTCTAATTTTTGATATCGCGCACAAATTTTGAGATTTATGAAATTTAAAATTTTGGGCATTCCGAGGCACATTTTTGGGCACTTGTTGGGGTCGTATCAAATGAGTTTGATTCTTCAGAATACAGTTTAAGTATTTTTGGGAGATTAAGATAGCATTTGAAGTCTAAAAGGGTCATTAGAATAAGTTAAATTCACAAAAATGCCATTAGTGAAAAGATGGAAAAATTGGCAAAGTGATGCCCCAAAGGCCCACACGTGTCGTGTGGCACTCCACGGGTCACGTGGAGTGCCTGTGAGAGGAGACTTTGTCAAAATTTTGAAAGTTGGAACACACAGAAAAATTAAGATCACCACTTTGAAGGGAGACCTCACGAGCCTTGTGGTGCTACACGGACCGTGTAGTGGTCTATTTTTCACGACCCAAGCTTGGGGCCTACACTTGACATGGCACATGGGGAAACCAAAGGGACTCAAAGCAAGCCTCTTAGCACATCATTACATATCCTTGGACGCGGAACAAATAAAATAAGAACAAATAGTAAATAGAGATAACCGGGGCTAAGGGACATCTTTAATATCATGAATATCAAGAGTCAACAGAGAGTCAAAGCTCATAACATTATACATAACATGTCCAACAACTCTAACCATAAATCTTAGCGGGGCCATGACAAGCAACGGGCCTCACCCTCATATTCAAAGTACACAATAAGGAAACAGAATCGTAATACATAAAATAAGAACATAGACATTGTCCCCTGAATGGAGTACTCACCAACTAGCTTGAGAGAATTCATACTAGCCACGTGGAGGAGGATGATGACCAAATAGAGCTCCAATTCCTACAGGGTAATATCATGTAGGCATAAAGTATGCATTAGTACATTGGAATGTACTAAGTATGTAGGATGCAATGCAACAAAAGATAAGCAACATTGTCAAAAGGCGTAAGTATAGTTAATGCGCGATCATAGTAGGCAACGCGCGATCATAGAAACAATATGGCATGTATGAATGAAATCATAGGAAAAATGTATAATCATAAGCAATGAATAGCATACTAACAATATGACGTGTATGACTTATACTTGAAGTAAAAGATAGCTTATATAGAACATAATACAAGTGTAAGGAGTAACCATTATAGTGCAATCCAAGGCCTGCCACCTCCTTGGAAAGCCGAATAGCATACTAACAATATGACGTGTATGACTTATACTTGAAGTAAAAGATATTTATGTAGAACATACTACGTGCGTAGGAAGAGAGTATTATTTGGCTAATAGGTTTATTAGCCCCCATCCTAGGTGCTTACGGTATCAACCCCTCAACTTGGTTATAGAATGCAGCACCCCCATCTAGGTGATTGAAGTACCAACTCCTCAATTTGGTTAATGAGATACCAACCCCTCAATTTTGTTAATGAGGTACCAACACCTCACTTTGGTTAACGAGGTACCAACCCCTCAATTTGGTAAACTTTCATCACTATAGATACTTTTCATGAAATCAACTGATGTATACCATACTTTCATCATCACAAAGTCATTCAACTCATATACCATACTTTAGATATTCAACAAGTCAAGAAATCTTAATTTGACATTTTATCAAACACTTGGTGGGTGTGTCATGCTAGTGTAATACCATACAACTCAAGAGTGAAATCATGCAAGACAAATCAATGTAAAACCACCCACCAATACTTGGTAACTACCCTATCCAATATACATTGATATCCTTCATCAAATCTTTCAATGGATCATAGATTCATAGGTCAAAACATGCTTAAACAATATGACTTTATTGAAACTCTAACTTAGTTCATAGTCAAATTCATAGTAAGTAAGACCCATAAGTAAATCAACTTAGAAATATGAAATTCATTTAAAAAAGAAGATTAGGCTTCATTGGTGAAAGGAACCTATGAATGAAACTCACATACCTTAGACTTTGAGTTTCTTGAAATTAAGTTGGGAAAGAATGAAAGCTTGGAAGTGGGTCTTGGAATCTGAACTTGCTCTTGACTTTCCTTGAATTTGTTTTGGGGACTACTAGAGGCTCTTGAGAGAACTTAAGAGTGTATTTGAGATGAGAGTGATGATTTTTGATCCTTTGGAATAGGGTTTAGGTCTTCTGGAGAGGTTACGATAGCATTGGAAGTCTAAAAAGGTCATTAGAGTAATTAAAATTTACAATAACGCCTTTAGTGAACGAATGGAAAAATTGGCAAAGTGTTGCCTCACTTGTGGCTTGACTAGTCATGTGGCACTCCACTGGTCATGTGGAGTGCCCATCAAAAGGGACTTAGGAAAAACAATTGAAGTTGGGAACACTTAGAAAAAAATCACGTCATCGTCACTTTGACGGACCATTTCACAGGCCGTGTAGTGCTTCATGGTCCATGTAGTAGTCCATTACACCACACTTAGATAAGAAAATGTAGCTAGGCGACCCCACACCCAGATGCCACAAGCTGTCAACCCTCACACGACCAGTCAAGGGTGCCCGTAGCACCTCACTTAGCCAAACTTTTCCCTCATGCCAACCTTGCCGGTCTTGCACACCCCCATGACACTCCACATGGTCAGTGGCAAGCCACACGGCTTGTGCCACTAGCCATGTCACATTCCTTAGGCCAAAAATGGCCTTTTCTAGCCCCAAGCCATCCAAACGACCCATCTAATATATCACCGATCATCAAGTTGTTCGTGTGACATCACTACATAGGAAGGTCTCATGAAAACAATCATAACTCCTTCATCTGATCTCGGAATGATGGGAAACTAAGTGTGTTGCAAAGATAAGTCAAAGGTATTTCATTTTATATGTTGTGGGCCACCCATTTCCAAGTGTGACAAATGTTATACTTGTTTAAATTTGACCCTTGCATGAAGCAACACCTAAAACTCTACTCAAAAGTAAGTCTTGAACTTGTCCAAGCACTTGGGGTCTCCCATGACCCTAATACACTCTCCATCTAAACAAATGAGGCTTGAAACATGGGTAAATAAGACCATGGAGGTACGGGGTGTCACAATATCTCCCCCTTGGAAACATTTATCCCCGAATGTCAAAGAAACATACACAAGGAAAGCAATCATGGAGATTTTAGCCTAATATGGATGCAACAAATGGACTTAAACATGATTTTAAAAAAGTCCTAACATGCACATAAAAATTACCATAAAACATTGTCAAAATAAATATAAATGCATACAATGTCATAGGGCTGAAACATAAGGACTTGGAATCATTTAAAAAAATGACTTGATATGTTATCATAAGCTTGAATAGGATGAAAGAGATATGGATATTGCTCCTCTATGTCTACTCAAGCTTCTGGAGAGATGCTTTCGACTACATGATTCTTCCAATGCACCTTGACAAACACTATATCTTTATCAATCAATTTCTCCACCCTTCTATCTAATACCTTCACCAGGACCTTCTCCTAAGCCAACTTATCCTACACAACACCCACAACCTCAAAGAGTTTTATAGCACTAGAGTCACTAATACATCCCCTCAACCTAGAAACATAAAGAACCAAACGAACCATAACCATATCCATAGGCAATCCCCATTCACATACAAATTCACAAATCTCCTAAACACTCTATAAAAACTCACAAACAAAAAACTAAATCCTCTTTCTTGCCAAACCAGACCACACCCTATATGGGTAGGACTTCCAAGTGAACTCAATCATTAACATAAGCACACACAACCTACCCTATTACCAAATGACGCCATTTCCCCCTTGGAAGATAGCCTCCACATTGCCCTCTCTCACCAAGTCCTTCAATTCTAACAAGTAGGGGTAAAGATCATGCTTTGCTTTCACCTCATCATTCAAGAAAGATTTTGAACCATCAACTACTACAATACCACCATTATGAACCTTTTCCAATCTAACTCTCAGTCTAGCTAACCAATGGACCTCTCTACCCACCACATTTATGTCAACAAAATCACAAGGCGAGACCTAAATGCAACATGACTATGGAACAATTCCCATAGACCCTTCTAGCAACAATAAACTCACACAACCATTCAGGAAACACAAGAATCTTATTAACAACAAAAGAAATAATGAGAGGAATAGGGACCTCTAGAGCCATCAAAGCATGCACAACAAAATCAAAGGAAACATGCACATACCAGAAGCAACATCAGGCATTTCATTAAACCCTTGCCTCCCTTGAAGAGCATAGAATCGATTATGCCTTGGGGCACCATCTTGAGGACAAATATCTTCACCCTTGTCTTGAGTACAAGGATAATCTTTCCTCTTATTCCCCTCTTCACCACAATAGAAACAAGCATTGGTGTCCTTTAAGCATAGACCTTTATTAATCTTACCACATGTTGGACATATAGCATTACCTCTATATTTGAGACTTTGGAATTTTCCTTCAAAATAGGCTCTCTTGGCCTCTTTACCCCTTCTCTTCCTCATCTTCTCCTCCTCTAATTATTTGACATATGTCATTAGGTGGCATAAATCTATGTCACTTATCAACATAATGTACCAGTACTCCTCACTTACTAAGTTAGGTACACCCTTCACGAACTTATTCATTCTAGACCTTGGGTTGGCAACCAAGTGTGGATCAAATATTGAGAGTTGATTAAACTTGAGGGTATAATCCCTCACACTCATAGACCCTTACTTCAAGTTCATGAACTCCACCATCTTGCCCTTCTTAAGTTCAAGAAGGAAGAACAAATTTTGAAAAGCCACCTTGAACTCCTCCCAAAGCACCACATTATTGATTCCCTTCTCCTCCTTCTATTGATAGTACCATATTTGAGCCACCCCCTAAAGTTGGTAAGCTGCCAACTTTGCTTTTTCTTCGAATTACACACCTATGATGGACAATACCTTGTATATCTCATTAATAAGTTCTTGAGGGTCTTTATCTTTCTTACACCCATAGAATTTTGATGGGTTCATCCTCATGAAGTCTTTAATCTAAGATGCTGGAGTAGGAGCATGAGGAGCTTGGGCCCTTTTGTTGGCTTGATTAGTAACAACTTGAGCTAGCAAAGTGAGAGAATCCCAGAGCTTACTATAAGCCGGTTGTTCTTTGGGCGAGCGGGCTCTTCTTCCCCTTGTGTTAGGCATGATCTGGCGTAGCAAGGAAAAATCGTTAGGGGGAAAAACCTTACCTTGCCTCCTATAGCATCACATAGAGTAAGATGAAGGGAAACACTTCCTAGAATATCTCATAGCCTCTTACTCATAGTCATGGTGCACAACACAACCATGAATAAGACTCTAATCGATGCGGCATGTTGGATACTGAGGACCATTAACAACCTAGTGCTCTGATACCAAGTTTGTTATGATCCAAGCTTAGGGCCTAGACGTGACATGGTGAATGGGAACCCAAAGGGACCCTAAACAAGCCTCTTAGCATATCATTCACACATCGTTAGTCGCAGAAGCAAAATGAACAACACAAGAGATGCATGACACGCTATATAAGGAACTCGAAGGGACCCCAAGTAAGCCTCTTAGCATATCATTACACATCCTTGGTTGTGGAAGCAATAAAATAAGAATAAGAGACAATAAATAGGGGTAACTGGTGCTAAGGAACATCTTTCATATCATGAACATGAAAAGTCAAGAGAGAGTCAAAGCTCATAGTATTATACACAACATGTTCAACAACACCTCTAACCATAGAACTTAGTGGGGGCCAATACAAGTAACCAGGATCACCCTCATAGTCAAAGTATACAATAAAGAAAGAGAATCATAATACATAACACAAGAACATAGACATTGTCCCCAGAATAGAGGACTCAACAACTTGCTTGAGAGAATCCGTACTAGCCACGTGGAGGAGGATAATGACCGAATAAAGTTTCGATTCCTACATAGTAACATTATGTAGGCATAGAGTATGCGTTAGTATGCTTGAATGTAATAAGTATGTACAATACGATACAATAAAGGATAGACATCATAGGCAGAAAGCATAATCATATGCAATAAATAGCATACAAATAATATGACATGTATGACTTATATTTGAAGTAAAACATGTTTATATAGAACATACTACGTGCTTAGGAAGAGACAATCATTTGGCTAATGGGTTTATCACCTCCTATCCTAGGTGCTTAAAGTATTAGCTCCTTAACTTGGTTATGGAATATTGCATCCCCATCCAAGTGATTAAAGTGCTGAAACGATCTAAAAGTGCCCAAAAATGTGCCTCAAAAATGCTTGGAATCATAATTTTCATATATCTCAAAATTCATATGTGATATCAAAAATTCGAATCCATATTCTTGCTCAGGGGGTCAAATTTTGGGCGTAAAGGGTCTAACCCCAATTTTAGAGCGAATGATTCACAATTTTGATTTTTTAAAGTGAAATATTCCAGGAGCTCATGCGTGTTACTGGCACGATGTGCCCCTGCCTTATTTTTTACTAGTTATTTTAGTTCTGTCCAAGCCTTTTAAATTTTTGGCCTATGTTTTCCCATACGTGAAAATACCTATACTTAGCCATTTTTTACCCTTATATCATTCTAAACATTCCCCAATACTCACTCAAACACTTAGGCTTATATTTCTCTCAAGATTGAAGTGCCAAAACCCTCTTCGGATCTTAAGGAATTTCATCAAGCTTCAAGTCTCCATCTTTAATCTTCACCAAGTTCATCTCCAAAGCTAAGGTATGTGGGTTTCTTTAATAGGTTCCTTTCACTCTTGATACCCAAACTATTTTTACTCAAAATTGCATGATCTAAAGTTGATTTATTCATGGATCTTATTCATTATGAAATTCATTGCATACTATGTTGGGGTTTATGAAATTGTGACTATTTTACTATAATTAGAGCTATGAATCTAAGGTTTATTATGACAATTAATGAAAAGTTTTGGTGTATGTTGTTGTATGGTGTTACCAAGTATCTATTGATGGCTTTACACTAATTTTTGTAGCATGATTTAACTCTTGAATTGCATGATTTTAGCCTAGCATTACACACCCGTCAAGTGTTTGATAAAATATCCCATTATGGATTCTTAAGGAATTGAGAGTCCAATGTATATCTTAAGAGTTGAATGACTACATGATGATGGAATGATAATGAACAGATGATGAGATGATAATGAAATGATTATGAAAGTAATGTATGTATATGATGACTATATGATGATGAAAGGAACGTATAAATATGATGATTATATGATGATAAGAAGGATGTATGGCTAAGATGACAATATGATAATGGGAGGAGTATGTGTGTATATATGTATATATATGATATAATCTCTATATAGTGTAAAACGTTAGGGATGACCAAGCCTAGCTTAGGGGGTTGTAGGCCCGGATAACCTATTGAGGGGTTGGTACCTTGGTCGCCTAGCTTAGAGGGTGGTAGGCATGGGTAACCTTGTTAGGGATTGGTACCCATCAACCCTAATGGGGGTTTGTACTCTGCCAATCTTGATAGGGGGTTTGTATTCCATCAACCTCAGTGGGGGGTTTGTACTCCATCAAACTCATGAAGGGGCTTGTACCCCATGTGCCTATCAAAGGGGGTGGTAAGCCTTGGCTTGCACTATAATGGTCACTCCTTATACTTGCATTATATTTTATATAAGAATAGATTTACTTCAGGCATCATTCATACATGCCATATTACTAGTATGTTATCATTACTTATGATTTCGCATTTTGCTTATGATGCCTGTCTATTGTTGCACTGCATCCTACATACTTAGTATATTCAAACATACTAATGCATACACCATGCCTACATGATATCACCATATAAGAACTGGAGCTCCCATTGATTCTCCTCGTGGCTAGACAAATTGTTCAATTTAGCTTATGGTGAGTCCTTAAGTCCGGGGACAATATCTATCTTCTCTCAATCTTATGTTTAGAGTATGTCTTGTATGTTTGGAGTACCTATTGATATTATCATGAGGGTGAGCCCAGTTACTTGACTTGGCCCCCACTCTTATCTATGTAGTAGAGGTGTTATTGGACACGATATGTATCTATGCTATGAGCTTTGACTCTTTTGTTCCTTGATGTTTATGATATGGAAGTTCACCCTTTATCCCATTTCCCCTTGTTTATCTTTATCTCTTATTGTCATTCTAATTGCTTCCGTGACCAAGGATGTGTAATGATATGCTATGAGGCTTGTTTGGGGTTCCTTTGGGTTCCCCATTCACCAGTCACGTCTAGGCCCTGGGCTTGGGTCGTGACAAGTACCAACCCCTCAATTTGGTTACTGAGATACCAACCCCTCTGGCAACATACAATGAAACCCTTCATCAAATCTTAGAATAAATCATAGATTCATAGGTCAAGATATTCTCAAACAATCACACTTTAATGAAACTCCAACTTAGTTCATAGTCAAATTCATGGTAAGTAATGGAAGCTTGGAATTTATGTAAAAAGGAAACTAAGGCTTCATAGGTGAAAGTAAGTAAATCAACTTAGAAATATGGAATTCATGTAAAAAGGAAACTAAGGCTTCATAGGTGAAAGGAACCCATAAATGAAAAGCACATACCTTAGACTTTGATTTTCTTTAAATTGGTTTGGGAAAGAATGGAAGTTGGAAATGAGTCTTGGAATCCAAAACTTGTGCTTGAGTTTCCTTGAATTTGTATTAGGGTTTGATGGAGGCTCTTGAGAGAACTTGAGAGCAAATTTGAGATGAGAGTAACAAGTTTTGATCCTTTGGAATAGGGTTTACGTCTTTTCGGGAGGTTAAGATAGCATTGGAAGTCTAAAAATGTCATTAGAGTAATTAAAATTTGCAAAAACACCATTAGTGAACGGATGATAAAATTGGCACAGTGTTGCCTCACTAGAGGCTTTACTAGTCATGTGGGGAACACTTAGAAAAAAATCATGTCATCATCACTTTGATGGACCACTTCACGTGTCATGTAGCATTTCACAGTCCGTTGCACCACACTAGACAAGAAAATATGGCCAGGCCATGCTATGCCTGGGTGCGATGTAATGTTAACCCTCACACGGCTAGTCAAGGGTGACTATGGCACCTTTCTTAGCCAAAATTTTCCCTCATACCAAACTTGCCTCTCTTGCATAACCCCACGACCCTCCATACGGTCAGTGGCAAGTCACACGGCCTGTGCCACTAGCCGTGTCACAATTCTTAGGCCAAAAATTGCCTTTTTCTAGCTCCAAGCCATCCAGACAGCCTATCCAATACATCATTAGTCATCAAGCTGTCCATGTGACATCACTACACGAGAGGGTCACACGAAAACGAGCATAACTCCTTTATCCGACCTTTGAATGAAGTGAAACCAAGTGCCTTTCAAAGATAACTCAAAGGAATTTCATCTGACATGTCGTGGGCCACTAGTTTCTAAGTGTGCTAAATGTTATGCTTATTTAAAGTTGACACTTGCATGAACCAACACCCAAAACTCAACTCGGAGGTAAGTTTTGAAGTTGTCCAAGTACTAGGGGTCTCCCATGATCCTAATACACTCTCTACCTAAACAAATGAGGCTTGAAACATGGGTACATAAGACCATGGAGGTACGGGGTATCACAATATCTCTCCCTTTGGAACATTTATCCCCCAATGTTAAAGAAACGTATACAAGGAAGGCAATCATGGGAATTTTAGGCTAAAATGCATGCAACAAATGTACTTAAGCATGATTTTCAAAAAATCCCAATATACACATCAAAATTACCATAAAATTTTGTCAATAAAAACATAAATATATGCATTGTCATAGGGCTAAAACATAAGGACTTGGAATCATTAAAAAAAGGACTTGATGTGTTATCATAAGCTTCAATAGGATGAAAGAGATACGGATATAGCTTCTCTAGTGCACCGCTGCCCATCAATTGCCTGTTTAGCTTTAATGCACAAGAGGGTCTTATGAAAATAGTCATAACTCCTTTATCCGAACTCGAAATAAGGTGAAACCAAGTGCATTGGCAAGTTAACTCAAAGGTCTTTCATTTGACATGTTGTGGGTTGTCCATTTCTTTGTGTGCTAAATGTTATGCTCATTTAAATTTGACCTTGGCATAAACTAACACCCAAAACCCAATTCCTAAGGATATCTTGAACTTGTCTAAGTACTAGAAGTCTCCCACGACCCTAATACATTCCCAGTCTAACCCAATGAGGCTTGAAACATGTATAGAAAATAGCATGAAGTTACAAGGTGTCATAATATCTACCCCTTGGGAACATTCGACCCCAATAGTCAAGGACACATACACAAAGAAAAGCAATCATGAAGATTTTCAACCCAACATGGATGAAACAAATGCACTTAGATGTTATTTTCAAAAAGTTTCAATCATGAACATCAAAATGACCATAACCTTGTCAAAATGAACATGAATGAATGCAAATGACTTAAGGGCCAAAACTTAAGACTTGAAATCACATAAGGGGCTTAGAATTAGTACCTTAGGCTTGAATACAATGGAAAAGATAGGGATATCACTTTTGTATGTCCACCTCGGCTTCCCATGTAGCACTTTTGACTTGTTGATTCCAACAAAGGACCTTAACAGAAGCTACATCCTTGTTCCTCAACCTCTTCACTTGCCTATCAAAGATTTCTACTGGGACCTCTTCATAAGTCAAATTATCTTTGACAACACCCACAATATATAAAGGCACAATAGCACTAGGGTCACCTACACACTTCCTCAACATAGACACGTGGAAACCTGTTGAACGATATGATTGTCATTGGGCAATTCTACCTCATAGGCCACCTTGTGAATCCTCCTCAACACTCAATAGGGTCCTACAAATCTAGGCTCAACTTACCCTTTTCACATAAGTAAATATAAATAAAATGTAAGTGTTTGATTGATAATTCTTCAAATGTGATATAGGTCCACCTTCGATTCACATCATCCGCTTGAAATGATAAAATGCAAATATTAGAAGAAAATTACACTCCAACAACTAAATACTTCAAAAATTTGCAAGTAATGCCTCAATATTTGATTACAAAAAGTCATAATAGTTACATATATTTTCAACTACTCCTAGAACCACAATAAAAATTAAGTAAAAAGCATATATATACAAGAATTTGTTCTTTGGACAATGAAGATGAAAATTATTGATCGATGTCTTTCTTTTCAGCCAACATGTGAAAAAAAATCTAAGACATTCAATGTTTATAGAAACAGAGTAAGACCTTCTTGTAAAACTTATGTTGTATGAAATAAAGACAATATGAATTAGGCTCAGTTTATGCCAATATTCCTTAAAAATTACAATAAATTGTGCATAAAGATTATATAACTAGTTAAAAATATACAAAAGTGATAATCACAAATTTTACAGTTTACTAAAATAAGAAAGATAAAAAGAATTAAGAGGAAAAAATTAACCTGATCTAAAATTTGCTCATCTCAGACATATTCCTGCAAAATTACACAACACACAAGAAGATACAATTAATTAGTAGTATTCTCAAAAAGAAGTAGAATTAGCATTGCAACTTCATATTTTTAAGGAGTATGAATTTAATGATAAAAGAACTCAAATTCAATATAAAGGGAAAAAACTGAAATAGAATAGAATTGGGAATTTCTTTTAGTGAGGACATGGCGTATGGTTGTAGGGGGAAAATGGAGGCCATTGCCTATTTTTGTGGAAACAAAAGAAGAAAAAAAAGCGGGAACATTTGCTGCCTATTTTTTCTAGGGGTGTGCAAAAACTGAATTGACCGATAAACTGAATCGATAAAAATGTTATTGGTTAATTATTATTAGGTTACTAAGTTATCAAGTTTTTAATAGTTTTAAAAAAAATTATTGGTTTACCGGTTCGATATCAGTTTTTACTATTGGGCTATTGGGTAAACCGATAACCCAATAAGATTATAATAATTTACTAATTTACCCCTTCATAAATATTAAATATTAGTTATTTTGATAGTAATAGGACACTATAGCAATACTTTACCTATTTTAATCATTACTGTACTTAAGTGATTAGTTATCCACTTTAGCATTTTAACTTGTAATTAACTAATTATAGCTTTTGCAAGTTTATAAACATAATCTTCCTATTCTATCTGGTTTTTGTTAATGCAAATTATCTTTGTCATTCTTATTGGGTTAACCAAAAATACTGAATCGTTAAGGACTTAAAATCGATAAATCGACAAAAAATATTTTATTGAGTTCTTATTGGTTTAGCATATTTAAAAACTAAAAATTAATAAACCAAACTGATAATATATAAAACTAAACTGAACCGACCGGCGCGCACCCCTAACTTTTTCTACAATAAATATAAAAGAAATAATTGTGTTGCTAAATACCCTTTCAACATTGCAATTTAGAGCTAATATACCCTTCATTAAGTAAGTGGTTCATATATACCTTTATTACTACATAAATAGTCCAGATATACTCTTTTAGTCTTACTAGAGTAAAAAAATAAATTTAAAATAAATTTTCACTTTCATTAGACCAAAAAGGTATATGTGAATCACTTTTCTCTATCAATAATAAAAAAATATTTAACATCCATAAAAATGTATTATTATCTATTTGCTCTTACATTATATAGTTATTACGTTACCCATAAAATATAACATAAGATTATTTTGAAGAGGTTGAAACAACGCCACAAATTAGATACATTAAGGGGGTTTTACAACCCCCATATTTAAAACGCCACAAAAAGAACTATTTTATGGGGGTTGACATAAACACCACAAAATAAACATATAGCAGGGGTTTCCTATGGCCCCCATTCATAAACTACCATAATTTATTAGGCTTTTTTGTAGTGCCTGTAACGATCCCGAAATTTCGTCTACTTAAGTTAGAATAGTGTAAGGAGGATTTTTAAAAAGGGAAGTATGTAAATTAATTATTTTGTTGAGTTCATGTCAAAATTTGAAGATGTCATAGAAGGAAAAGTTGTTCAGAATAACGAAACGAGTCAAATGATGAAATCTCAAAAAAAACATAATAATGAAAAAACGAGTGGAGGATTGTGAGAACATTTTTTAATATATATACGTATGGTACCCCATTATATTTTCCATTAAGTTTTCTTTATAATATTTTATTTATCTGCTACACGTTTAAGTTCCATTAATTCTTTTATATTATTTTCCTATGGTGCACCATTAGTTTGTGTCTGCTCCATTGGAGCGGCTGAAGAGGCAAAACAGCCTCTATAAATACTGAACATTTTTCTCATTTGAAGACCTAACAGTGGTGACAAACAAGTAAGGAAAAAATAGTAGAAAAACAAGAGTAAGCAGAAACAGACGGAGAAAAAAACATATGAAATACATATTTCAAACAAAAATATTTTTGTTTTACCACAATGGGTTTGAATCTCCTTAAAGAGATCGAGATATCCGCACCTCAGCCTGAAGAATTTTATTCTTCATATTTATTTTTCAATTGGACTTTATTGGCTATTTTACTCTAGTAAGTTGCTCCTACTTATATCTATCTTTATTGAAGATAATTACTAAGTATGAGGTTATTTTTAAGTACTTTATTATGTAAAGAGTGCCTAATTCGAGTTATAAAGTTGTATATAAATGATAATATTCATTTGTTACTTTATTTACATAAGTTAAGATTTGGAAATGAGATAATGCTTGATAAGTCCTATATTAAATTGAGACTTTTTATATGTATTCTCTTGATGATATAGAAATTACTGGTTGCATTATTATTATAACATGGAACTAAAACTTTATACTTGATATGCATTAATATGAGCTTATTGATTACTACATAAACTAAGTCGAGTTGAGTCAATGGATAATTGATGAAATGAGAAAACATGAGTATTGTTAAGCATAAAAAGTATGTTGAACCTGAGTATTTATATTATCATGAAGAGCTTACCTACATTGCATGATGAGTAAAATTGATAGAGTCTAAATGACTATTTGAGTTGAGCCTAGTTTGATGTTTTGCATTAAATGAATATTGAGTTGAGTTGATTACTAGTATTAATTGATTAAATTGATGAGTACATGAGATGAGTTGAGATAACCGAATGAGGTTTAGTTTTGAGTTTATTGATTGAGTATTGAGGATTGAGCTAGATGAAGAGTTGAGTATATTTTAGTCTTGGGAGAAGTATCGAGCACCCTGGGGAATGAGTATAGTTCTACTTCAACACACAGAACTATGTGCTAGTATATGATAGTCGTATAGCTCATTCTGACGGCTCTTTTCCAGCAAGTGGACACTCATTATGGATCCATGAGGTAGAGTTGACACATCCTTTTCCATGGCAAATTATGGATGGGCAAGGTAACAATGTCATATTCATTGTGCATCACCTAATTATAGGTAGTGGGAGGTATATCGGTTAAGAGAAACTCCCAAGCATCATTGAATGAGCATTAGGTCTTAAATTTAGTTTACTTTTCACTATGTGTATGTATGTGTATATATATATCTAAATATATATATATATATATGTGTGTGTGTGTGTGTGTGTATGTATGTATATGTTGAAATGCATGAAATATTTTAAACTTGCATATTTTTAACTGAGCATGAATCGATGAGATGAGGTAAGTAATTATTGTAAAAACTTTACTTTTGAGCCATTGACTTACCAATATATCTCATGTATTGATGTCCATTTAGGCCTATCATTTCATGATGCAGATACAGGAGATAGAGGTCTTCAGATCACACGTCGTTAAGATCCAGATCAGTACTCTTCAGAGTTGGTGAGCTCTCCTTACATTCCAGAGAATCCTTTTTATCTTATTTCTTTAGTTTAAGTATTTTATTCATTTGTGGTATCTATGGCCTGTCATGGTACTGTCTGGATTGTTGAGTAGAGGCTCCATAGACATTGAGTGAGTGATTGGTTAAGAGTATTGTATAATTCCAAACTTATTCCTTTGAAACTACGAGTGAGTTTTCATTGATGATATTATATTTGAGTTATTTTTCTTCGTTGTTGAGTATGATGTGATGATGAGGCCAAATTAATCTCTCGGAGGCTAGCAATAGTCTTTGAGTGCCAGCCACACCAAGGGTACCATCCCGAGGCATGACACTTCCCATCAAGGAGTTTGAGGTATCAACCCCTCAACTTAGTTATGGTCAACTTATAATACAAAAGATAACTTTAATGAAATCAACACATATATAAACATTCCTTTGAACATCATAAAGTTACTTAGTTCATAGGTCATGCAATAAATCATCAATAGCTCAATAGTTCAAAATCAGACATTTTATCAAACACTTGGTGGTGTATGATGTTTGTTTAAGTTCATGCAATTCAAAAGTGAAATCATGCAAGAAAACTTCAAGTAAATCAACCTACCAATACTTGGTAATACCATCATGCAAGATATATCAAAACCTCCATAAAATTTTAAGAGAGACCATAGTTTTATGGCTTAAATCATGCATAATCATAATAGGCAAGCCATCTCATGGTATGGACTTATGATAGGTAAATATGTCTTTTCAATCACACTTTCATGAAACCCCTATATAGTATATAATCATAATCACTAACAAATAATACCCATAAGCAACACAACTTGGGAACATGAAATTTTCATAGAAATGAGAGATTGGCCACAATGGACGAAAGGACTCAATGGTTGAAACACATATATCTTAGACCTTGAGTATCTTGAAATTGCATTGGGAAAGAATGGAAGGGTCGAATGGAGTCTTGAAATCCAAACTTGTTCTTGAGCTTCCTTGAATTTGTATTAGGGTCTTGGTAGAGGTTTTTGAGAGGATATGAGAGTGTATTCAAGTAGATAATAATGATTTTGATCCTTTGGAATAGGGTTTAAGTCTTTTAGGGAGGTTAAGATAGCAATGGAAGTCTAAAAACATCATTAGAATTAGTTAAATTCATGAAAATGCAATTAGTGAACGGATGGAAAAATTGGAAAAGTGATGCCCCACTGAGGCTCACACAGGTCACGTTGCACTCCACGGATCATGTAGTGTTGCCCATGAGATGAGACTTGGGCAAAATTGTGAAAGTTGGAACACTTAGAAAAATTAACGTTATCGTCACTTTGACGGGAGCCCTCACGGGACGTGTGGCACTACACGGTCTGTGTAGTGGTTCGTTGAACTACACCTGGTGAGAAAAATATTGCGACGCAACCCCATACCCAGGGGCATGACTCATCTGACCTTCCACAGCCCATGAAGATGGCCGTGGCATAACACTTATCAAAGAAAACTCATCCCATGCCCACTCTTCCTCACTTGCACACACTCCACGACTAGCTAGACGGTCAGTGCAAGCTAGAGAGCCTGTGCCACTGGCTGTGCCCCATTCTAAGTACAAAAATGGTCTTTTCCAGCTCAAAGAAGCTCAGACATCTTATCCAAGGCCCCACTGCTCATCAAGTTGCCCGTGTGGCTTCACTATGCGGGAAGGTCTCATGAAAATGGTCATAACTCCTTCATCCGAACTGAAAATAAGGTGAAACCAAGTGCAGTGGAAAGCTAACTCAAAGTGATTACATTTGACATATTGTGGGTTGTCCAGTTCTTTGTGTGCTAAAGTTATGCTCATTTAAATTTGACCTTGGCACAAACCAACACCAAAAATTCAATTCCTAAGGAAGTCTTGAAGTTGTCTAAGTACTAGAAGTCTCCCATGACCCTAATACACTCCCACTCTAACCAAATGAGTCTTGAAACATGGATACACAAGAGCATTGAGTTAAGGGATGTCATATTAAACTCCTCCTATAGAATCATATTATTGTTCCCATTCTCCTCCTTCCATGGAGTATACCATATTTGAGCCACCCCCATAAGTTGGTAAACCGCCAACTCCGCCTTCTCCTCCAACCTAACACCCCTGATAGCTAATACTTTGTACACCTCATCAATAAATTCTTGAGGATACTCATCCACTTTAGATCCATTGAACTCCGAGGGGTTCATCCACATAAAATCTCTCACTCGAGATGCCAGAGTAGGAGCATGAGCGACTTAGGCCCCATGGTTGACTTCGTTAGCCATTACTTGAGCTAGCAAAGTGAAATACTCCCAGAGCTCTCTATGAGCCAGTTGTTCTTCGAGAGTGTGGGCTCTTCTTTCTATTTTGTTAGGCATGATCTAAAAATGGCAAAGAATATTCCTTAGAGGGGAAACCTTACTTAACTTCTATAGTATGACATAGATAATGAAGAAGGGGAACATTTCCTAAAATATCTCGTAGTTAATGTACAACATAACATGAATAAGACTCTAATCAATGCGGTATGTTAGATGTCGAGGACTATAACCACCTAGTGCTTTAATAGCATATTTTTCATGACCTAAGCCTAGGGCCTAGATGTGACACGAAAAATGGAAACCCAAATGGACTCCAAACAAGCCTCTTAGCATATAATTACACATCCTTGGTCACGCAAGAACAACAATAAGAGCATAAAACAAGGCTAAGGGGCTAAGGGATGTCTTTCATATCATAAAACATCAGGAGTGTCAAAGAAAGTCAAAGCTCGTAGCATCGTTACATAACTTGTCTAACAATACCTATACACTTAGAATTGAGCAGGGGCCAAGACAACTTTTCGGGTTCACCCTCATAGTCAAAAGCATACCAATAGATAATGAAATTCTTTATATGACATCAGAATAAGAGATATTGTCCTCGGAGTTGAGTACTCACCAAACTTTCTTGAGAAGATAGTAATAGCCACGGGGAGCATGAGGAAGATTGTGAGGATCTCTTGTTCCTACATGGTAACATCATGTAGGCATAGGATATGCGTTAGTATGTTTCAAATGTACTAAGTATGTAGGATCCAATGCAACAATATATAGGCATCGTAATAAAAATGCATAATAGTAAGCAAGAGATGGCATATTAGCAAAATGGCATGCATGATCAATGCTTGAAGTAAAATATGCTTATATAGAAACATAGTACATGTCTAAGAAATGATGATCATCATAAACCAAGCAAACATAGTACTTGGAACGACCCAAAAAAAAAGTGCCCAAAAATGTGCATCGGAATGCCCAAAATTTTAATTTTGATATACCTAAAAGTTCATTTGTTATTTCAAAAATCTGACTTCAAATTTGTGATCAAGGGGTCAAAATTAGGTGAAAAGGGGTCTTACCTCGATTTAAGAGCAAAGAATAGCAATTATACATTTTTAAGGGACGATTTTCAATGAGCTGTTCGCAATGCCTCCGCGATGCGCCTTGGGCACGGTTTAGTATAAATTCCTCTTCGCATCCTCTCTATAATGCAGAGATGTATTTTTCGCCTAGCAATATTTTCCTGTGAGGTCTAAAATATTCTAAGTGTTGCGCCCAAGTTTCCCAAACGTGTTTTTATGTACACTTAGTTAAATTTCACCCATATATCATTCTAAACATTTCTCAATACTTACCAAAACACATACCCATATTTACACTCCAAATTTCAAGACTCAAAACCCTCATGTAGATTTAAGGATTCTCTTGAAGCATTAAGCCTCCATCTTCAACCTTCACCAAGGACTTCTCTAAAGCTAAGGTATGTGGTATTGAACCATTGGGTCCTTTTACCCAGGCTTCCTAAACCTTCTTTTTACTAATATTGCATGATTTAAAGTTTATTTTACATGTGGGTCTTGTGTATTAAGGAATTTACTCATAGTGATTTTAGTTGATGAAAGTATGGTAGTTTTAGCATGTTTTGAGCTTTAAATCTTAGATCTCATGTTGGATTTGATGTGGAGTTTTGATGTGAATGTCTTAGGGGTGCTGCAATGTGTTGATTAATGGTTTTAAGAAAGATTTTCTTCCATGATTTCATCTCTAAATTGCATGGTCTTTTACCACCATTACACACCCTAAAGTATTTGATAAAATGTCCAACTAGGGTTTCTTGAGGAATTGAAGGTCCAAAGCATGAGTTATGATATGAATGATGTTACGACGATGAAAAGAGCTTTGTATATGATAGAATTGATGTTATAATGATGACGTGACCTTATGCATATGATGAACTCTATAGATAGTGTTGCATTAGACTATACCTAATCTAGGGGGACAAGAGCCCGGATAATCGAGGGAAGGGTAAGTACTTCTCCAACTAGTGATGGGGCAGCATCATCACTAACCGAGATGGAGGTTTATAGTTATCAACCGAGATGAGGGTTCATACACATCTACCTAGGTGATAGGGCGGCATTATCACCAACCGAGATGAGGGTAGTACTCATCCACCTAAGTGATGGGGCAACATCGTCACTAACCCCAAGGGGTTTATACCTTGGAAATCTAGTTTGGTCTATTCTTCACATATGATACCTTATATGAGCATGGGTTACTTAAGCTTGCTTTACTTATGCATTGATTGTATATGTCATATTGCTATATTATGCCTATTACCTATTGTTATGCATGTTGATCATGAAGCTTATCTTTTATTGCATTGCATCCCACAAACTTAGTATATTCAAATGTACTAACGCATACTCTTTCTTATATGATATCACCATGTAGGGACCGGTGTTCAAGTTGATCATCTTCCTCCATGTGGTTAGACGGTGTTATTCCAAGCTTGTTGGTTAGTCCTCCACTTCGGGGACCTTGGTTTAAGTTCTCTCTCTTCATTTGTATTGAGACACTTTCTTATATTCTATTGACTATGAGGGCGACCCTGGTAGCTTTGTCTTGGCCCCTGCTCTATCTATGTATTATAGGTGCTTGTTGGACATGTTGTGTAATTATTTATGAGCCTTGACTCATGACTCTTGATTATGACGTTTATGAAAGCTTTTAGATTAGCCCCATCGTCCCTATTCTTAATCTATATGTCTTTTATATACTTCCATGACCAAGGATGTGTATTGACAAGTTAAGAGGCTTATTTGGGATTCCTTCGGGTTCCCCATTCACCGTGTCACATCTAAGTCCTAGGCTTGTGACGTGACAAACTTGGTATCAAAACACTAGATTAATAGATCCTTGGAGTCTAATACACTACATCTCTTAGAGTCCTATTCATGGTTATGAAGTGCGCGATGACTATGAGTAGGAGGCTATGAGACATTTTTGGAAATGTTACATGGTAACATCATGTAGGCATAGGATATGCGTTAGTATGTTTCAAATGTACTAAGTATGTAGGATCCAATGCAACAATATATAGGCATCGTAATATCCCTTCTTCTTGTTCTAAGTCATCCTATAGAGTTGTGATAAGCTTTTCCCCCCTAACGATTGTTCTTTGCTATTCTAGATCATGCCAAACACTAGAGGAAGACGTGCCTAAACTCCTAAGGAGCAACCTACCAATGGTGAGCTCCGGATACTCTTACTATGTTTGCCCAAGTGGTGGCCAACCAAGTCCATCAAGGGGCCTAAGCCCCTCATGCTACTACCCAGGAGCTAGGGTAAGAGATTTTATGAGGATGAATCCTTTGGCTTTCCATGGGTCAAAGGTGCATGAAGATCCACAAAATTTCATCGATGAGGTCTAAAAAATCTTGTCTATCATGGGTATTGGGCCAAATGAGAAGGCAGAGTTGGCGGTGTACCAACTCAAAGGGGTAGCCCAAACTTGGTATGATCAATGGAAGGGCGAGAAAGGTAATGGATATGTGGTGCTTTGGGAGGAATTCAAATTAGCCTTTCTTAATTGGTTCTTCCCTCTTGTGCTTAGTAAAGCAAAGTAGGTTGAGTTTATGAACTTAAAATAAGGTTGTGTGAGTGTAAGGCAATATTCCCTCAAATTTAATCATCTTTCAAAGTATGCTCCTCACTTAGTAGCCGACTCTAGGTCAAGGATGAATAGCCTATGCTTCCAGGCAACTCAAGGTGTATGAAAAGAACTACCCTACCCATGATCTTTAATTAGCCATCGTGGTGTTTGAACTATAGATTTGGCAACATTAATTATATGGGGTGCATGTGGATGTCTTTACCAATCATAAGAGCCTTCAATATGTCTTCACATAAAATGATCTTAACTTGTGACAAAGAAGGTTGTTAGGACTCCTTAGGGACTATCACATGAGTGTGCATTACAATCCAAGTAAGGCAAATATTGTGACGAATGCTTTGAGTCGGGTGCCCATGGGTAGCCTAACTTATGTGGATAGTGGTTATAGGTAGATGGCTAGGGAGGTGCATAGATTGGCTAGATTGGGGGTGATGTTGGAAGATATGGGTAATGCTATTGTTGTTGTTAATAGTTTTAACTCTTCTTTGGTTGATAAGGTTATAGCAAAACAAAATCTAGGCTCCTCTTTGCTTGAATTAAAGACCTTAGTGAAAGAGGGAAAAATAGAGGTTTTCTCCTAAGGCGGAGATGGGGACATTAAATACCAAGGTAGGTTGTGTGTCCCATGCATTGATGGTTTGAGGGAGAGAATTCTTGATGAGGCCATAACTCTTCTTATTCTATCTACCCCGGTTGTACCAAAATGTATAGAGACATGAGGGATGTGTATTGGTGGGGAGGTATAAAAAGGGACATTGCCAAATTTGTTTCCAGTTGCCATAGTTGTCAACAAGTCAAAGACGAACATCAAAGGTCGAGTGGCCTAACCCAAGACATAGAGATTCTTACTTGGAAGTGGGAGGTGATTAACATGGATTTTGTAGTTTTGTTTCCTAAGACTAAGAAGGGTTTTGATTCCATATGGGTAGTGGTTGATAGGATAATGAAGCCGGCTCACTTTCTACTGGTTAAGACCACATATAGGGCTGAAGAGTATTCAAGGTTGTACATTTATGAGTTAGTAAGGTTACATGGGGTACCTTTATCCATCATATCGGACTGAGGTATACAATTCACTACACACTTTTGGAGGCATTTCAAAGTAGTCTTGGTACCAAACTTCACCTTAGTATGACCTTCTACCCTCAAATGAATGGCCAAGCCTAAAGGAAAATTCAAACACTTGAAGACATGCTTAGGGCTTGTGTCTTGGAGCTTAGAGGTAGTTGGGATGACCATTTTCCATTGATTGAGTTTTCCTACAACAATAGTTATCACTCTAGCATCGGTATGGCTCCTTTTGAGGCTCTTTATAGGAGACATTGTAGATCCTCGAGTGGTTGGTTTGAGGTTGGAGAGGTGGCTTTATTGGGACTATATCTAGTTATGGAGGCTCTTGAGAAGGTAAGGATGATTAGGGAAAGGTTAAAGATGGCCCAAATTGAGGTTAGAGAGGTGGCTTTATTGGGGCCGAATCTGGTTATGAAGGCTCTTGAGAAGGTTAAGATTATTAGGGAAAGGTTGAGGACAGCCCAAAGTCATCAAAAATCCTATGCCGATGTGAGAAGAAGAGACCTAGAATTTCAAGTAGGTGATCAGGTTTATTTGAACATTTCTCCAATGAAAGGTGTATTTTATTTTGGTAAAGAGAAGAAGTTGAGTCCAAGGTATGTTGGTCCTTATGAGGTGATTAAGAGGGTTGGCAAGGTTACTTATGAGTTAAAGTTGCCTAGTTAAATGAATTTGATTCATTTGGTGTTCTATGACTCTATGTTGAGAAAATGTGTTGGTGATCCTAATACCATTGTGCCTCTTGATGATATGGGTGTTTTGAGGATAACTTGACCTATGATGAGGTTCTGAACCCCTCTTGATGATATGGGTGTTTTGAGGATAACTTGACTTATGATGAGGTTCTGGTTCAGATCTCTGATAAGCAAGTGAAGAGATTGTGGAATAAAGAGGTGGCATCTATTAAGGTCCTTTAGAGGAACCAACAAGTCGAAGTGCTACTTGGGAGGCCAAAGCGGACATGCAAAAGCGGTATCCTTAGCTTTTGCACTCCACTCAAGACTAAGGTACTAATCCTAAGTCACATATATGACTTCAAGTCTTGCATTTCAGCCCTTATGTCATTCATATACATTCATGTTTAAGTTGGTAAACTTATGATGATTTTACACTCATGTTGAGATTTTGAAAATGGTCTTTTACATGTTATGTTGCATTCTTATTAGGGCTGATTTATTTAGGATCACTATTATCATGTATATCTCTTTTACACTTGGGGGATGAATGTTCCCATGGGGGAGATATTGAAATGACCTAAAAAAGAAAGTGCCCAAAAATGTGCCTCGGAATTACCGGAGTATTGATTTCCATATATCTAAAAATTTATTCATTATTTTAAAAATCCCACTTCATATTTGTGATCAGGGGGTCAAAATTTGGTGAAAAGGGTCTAACCTTGATTTAAGAGCAAAAGAATAGGAATTATAAATTTTTAAGGGACAATTTCCACTGAGCTGTTGCGATGCCTCCGCGACGCGCCTTGGGCGCGCTTTAGCATAAATTCCTCTCCACGTCCTCTCTGCGACGTAGAGATGTGTTGTTCACCTAGCAGTGTTTTCCTGTGCGGTCAAAAATATTCTAAGTGTTGGGCCCAAGTTTCCCTAACATATTTTTATCTATACTTAGTCAAATTTCACCCATATATCATCCTAAACATTTCTCAATACTCCCCAAAACACTTAGCCATATTTATACTCCAAATTTTAAGACTTAAAACCCTCGTATGGGTTTAAATATTCTCTTGAAGCAACAAGCCTCCATTTTCAACCTTCACTAATGACTTCTCCAAAGCTAAGGTATATGGTGTTGAACCATTGGGTCCTTTCACCCATGGTGCCTAAGCCTCCTTTTTACTAATATTGCATGATTTAAAGTTGATTTTTCATGTGGGTCTTCTATATTAAGGAATTCACTGCACAGTAATTTTAGTTCATGAAAATATGGTTGTTTTAGCATGTTTTGATCTTTAAATCTTGGATCTGATGTTGGATTTGATGTGGGATTTAATGTGAATGTCTTGGGGGTATTGTAAGGTGTTGATTGATGAATTTACAATAGATTTTCTTGCATGATTTCTTCTCTAAATTCCATGGTCTTTTACCCCCATTACACATCCCCCAAGTATTTGATAAAATATCCGGCTAGAGTTTCTTGAGGAATTGAAGGTCCAAAGCATGATTTATGATGTGAATTATGTTATGATGATGAAAAGAGCTTATGTATATGGTATGATTAATGTTAAAATGATGAACTCTATATAAAGTGTTGTATTAGACCATGCCCAATCGGGGGGTACAAGAGCCCGAATAACCAAGGGAAGGGTTAGTGCTTCTCCACCTAATGATGGGGTGGCATCATCACTAACCAAGATGTGGGTTTATATTCATCAACCGAGATGAGGGTTTGTAATCATCCAACAAGGTGATAGGGCGCATTATCACCAACTAAGATGAGGGTTAGTACTCATCCACCTAAGTGATGGGGCGGCATCATCACTAACCCCAAGGGGTTTATACCTTGAAAATCTAGTTTGATCTATTCTTTATATATGATACCTTATATGAGCAAGGTTACTTAATCATGCTTTACTTACGCATTGATCGTATATGTCATATTGCTATATCATGGTTAGACAATGCTATTCCAAGCTTGTCGGTGAGTCCTCCACTTCGGGGACCTTGGTATATATTCTTTCTCTTGATTTGTATTGAGACGCTTTATTTTGTTCTATTGACTATGAGGATGAGCCCGGTAGCTTCGTCTTGGCCCCCGCTCTATCTATATATTAGAGGTGCTTATTGTACATATTGTGTATTTATGTATGAGCCTTGACTCTTGACTCTTGATAATGACATTGATAGAAACTTTTCCTTTTGCCCCATTGTCCCTATTGTATTCTATATGTCTTTTATATGCTTTCGCGACCAAGAATGTGTAATGATAAGTTAAGAGGCTTGTTTAGGGTTCCTTCTAGTTCCCCATTCTCCATGTCACATCTAAATCCTAAGCTTGGGTTGTGACAGTACTTGGAATCCAAGGTAGACCACCCCTAGGAAGTGATTGAGGAAACAACCCCTCAATTGGTTGATAGACACGACCGGCCCCCATAAATAGTGATTTAGGTATCAACCCCTCAATTGGTTGATGGCATAATAACCCCATTCGAGGTTATTCAGGTATCAACCCCTCAATTGATTGATGGTTGTCACACCCTACCATCTATGGTGATTGAGGTATCAACCCCTCAATTGGTTGATGGCATAATAACCCCATTCGAGGTTATTCAGGTATCAACCCCTCAATTGATTGATGGTTGTCACACCCTACCATCTATGGTGATTGAGGTATCAACCCCTCAATTGGTTGATAGCATACCACCCCTATCCGAGGTGATTGAGGTATCAAACCCTCAAATGCCTATGGTCAACTCATAACACTATGGATACTTTTCATGAAATCAACATATATATACCATCCTTTCATCGTCATAAAGTCATACAAGTCATAGGTCATGCAATGGATCATCAATAGGTCAATAACCTCAAACTAGATATTTTATCAAACACTTGGTGAGTGTGTAATGCTAGTGTAAATCATGTAATTTAAGAGTGAAATCATGCAAGAAAACTTGAAGTAAATCAACCCACCAATAATTGGTAATACCCTCATGAAATATATATTGAAACCTTTCATAAAATCTTAAGATAGATCATAGGTTCATAGCTCAAAATATGCTTAAACAGTAACATTTTTATGAAACCTAACATAGTTCATAGTCGAATTCATAGTAAGTAGGACCCACAAGTAAATCAACATAGAAAAATGAGATTTATCTAAAAGGAAGCTTAGGCACCATGGGTGAGAGGAAAAAAAGGTTGAAACCCACATACCTCAACGTTGGAGAGTTCCTTGAAAGAGATTGAGATGAGAACTTAAAGCTTAAGTGAATTCCTTAAGATCCAAAATGCGCTTTGGCACTTGAAGTTTTGATGAATTATTTGTCTAAGTGTTGGAGAGAGCATTGAAAAATGTCTTGTATGATATGAAGGTGCATTGATTTTGAGTGAAATATTTGTCTAAGTGTTTTAGAAGGTATTGCTGAATGTCTTGCATGATATGGTATTGAAATATGGCTAACTATAGGTGTTTTTACATATGGAAAGACTAAGGCCCAAGACCCAAAAGCTTTGGACCGAACAACAAAACTAGGCAAACAAATATATACATCTGCGCACCCCGGCTGCGTAGTGCCAGGGGTGCATATAACTCAGTGGAATTTACAACTTTGAATTTTCAAATTTTGATACGGTTGCTCTAAAATAGGGGTTAGATCCATTCCCCACTCAATTTTGCCCCTTGATCAAGATTATGAAGTTGGATTTTTTATATCATGCACGAATTTTGGGATATATAGAAATTATGATTTTGGGCACTTCCAAGGCACATTCTTAGGCACTTTTTGGGGTCCTTTCTGTTTTTTCCATGATTCCCTAACTTAGTATCACCTGATAACCCAATTCTTTTCTAGTGGTATAGCATGCGGAACAGTAAGTTAAGTTTACCAAATCGTTTGGTCCAGGCAAAAGGCGAATTTCACTACGTGACTTGGCCTATCTCTGTAGTGTATCTTACTAACCCTTACCTATTAGTCCTAGTACAACCTCCCCTTGGCCCAGTTCGGTTAATTAGACTAGAACACATCAACTGAATCCTATTAGTTAATCTCTTTTCCTATTCATTACTACTTTGGTCCAGTCAGTAACACTAGACGGGTTCTAATTTTGGCCACCCCCAGATTACTTAATCTCACTATTTTTTTCTCCCTAATTTTCAAGTTCTCTGTGTACTATATGTAAGATAACCTAAAAAACCTATTTACAATATTTAAAATACAAGTCATAAATACAATAGGATAGTTGGGTCGGCATGCCTCACGAATAGCTTTACGGGTCGTATTGCATTCCACAGCCCATAATAGAGGTCTCGTACAGTGTTGTTGAAAAACAAGACTTCTAGTCTACAACCAGTAAAGTGATTTATGACCCTTAGGGAGGTTCCATCTAATGAATCTTCATAAAGTCCCTCATATCTGATCCTTAGGGTATGAACCATGTTCTACGACTTGTAAACCAATCCACAACCCATCTGCATGTTCATAGAATCAACTTCAGAAAATATGCCCCTCATTGGAATTGTCCATGAAACCCACTTCACGGCTCGTAGAGTGAACTGCAGTCCATAAAGGGTCTCGTACTGCATCAAAATCAGCAACTTCTACACTTTCTTCCCAAAATCAAGGCCAACCGAGAAATGCTACAAATATAACACAAAAACACATAAAACCAACTAACATCGCATTGAGGCACACAAAATTCCAAGTTTTAATGATCAAAAGTGTTGTATTTTGACAGCACATCAACACCCTCAACTTAAAATTATTGTTTTGCTTTATGCGGCAGACTCAACATATATGAGTAATGTAGTAACACCCAAGCCTCAACCCAATGGCTCACATAATATCAACCTTTGACTCAGATACCACACTACTTTTTCAAAACAACATCAGATCATCATCTGGCAAACCAATAGAGTATAGTGCATATGACAACATAACTATGACAAATGAGGTACTATCAACAATCCATAATCACTGAATAAGTCTAACGCTAACAATGCAATGCGAGTCCCCTCATAGAAAGAAGTCTCATTTCTGACGCTCAATGATGTTTTTTATGTATAACCTTGGGAAAATGCAGGATCACTCACACTTACAAAAGATAATCATCCATAATGGTTAGTACCATAGGCTTGCCCTTATACTCATGACTAAGACCTTTGACTACTTGGACTGGATCACTTTAGGACTTTATAGGCTTATAACGTAGACTCAGGGGGCTTTGGTATGGCATTTTGTGAACATAATGACTAAAGGCCCTCCTTGACACTATGTTATCCTACACTTTTACCCTACTAGTACTGTTATTTTTCATCTCATTCTCCCTTTCTCCTATTTCAAGCTTTCTTGGGTCTTTTTTTTTCATTTTTTCAGCTTTTTGCCTTGCTTTTATGCTTTATTTTTCTTTTTAACTCATAACTAAGGCATCACTTATTGTTTTTGCAACCAGTATATGGATTTTCTCCTTTTCTCTACATCACTAACTTCCCCCTTATTTTTCTGTTTTATCCTTACACCAGCCACCCTCAACTAAGGCTTTTGGCCTGAGTTAAGGTACACAATGTCCGTCCTCAGAACCAGGGCCACTTTTGTTAGCCACCTCAACTTAGGCTTTTTACCTCAGTCAAGGTGCACAATATTAAAGGAAGGACGAGGGCCAATTTTAGGATTTTACAACTAACAAGGCTAGGTTAATTAGGTGTTTTCAAAGAATAAATACATGTTAGTCTTGTACATTGGGAACAAGGGATATACTGCAATTTTGGTTGGTCATTTAAGCTAAGTGGACTTTTAAGAACAATGGCCTAAAATGCTTTTCGAATTCAATTAATCTACATTGTAACTTAGGGTAACAACGCAAGTTCTGAATTAGCCTACAACATATGAATTTAGCAATTTAAGCTCATAGTCACATGGCATTGATTACATTATCAACAAAAGACTCTCAGATCATGCTTTTTATCTCAATTTATCCTTAATTGTCAAAGCAAACATTGTCAACAGACCTAAACATGCATGGTTTCTATCTCAACTAACTAATAAAATTTTTGGTGGATATCATTTTTCAAACAAAACACAAAATATGCTATATGTCATGGGTATTAGTACAATATTCTACAAATACTACCTAAACATCCTCAATCTATTGATTCAATAGAAAGTAAATATCCATGAGGAAAAAGAACACAGGCTAGAAAACCCCAAGATAAAAAATTGGGATAGCTATGGACTCAAGCTACTTAGACTTCACTAAGGCCCATAACTACCCACACCCCATCGAAATAGAGGTGCATTGTCTCAAAAGCACACAATCAAAGCAAAACAAAGTATAAGGGGTCAAAAATCATACCTGGGCAAGTAAGCACTAGTGTCCACCTTTGGTTGCCTTCTAAGCAGCACCTGATTTATTATCACGGAACAACATAGATGGCTTGAGTACTACAACTTCCTTAAGCTTTTGTGCTCCCTTGTCAGTTGCTATAAAAGGTTTGGGTTGATCCCCTCACTACTAGCCATCTTCGTCTTGTATCATTCGGTATCTATTAGGTCTTAAGCTATGATGCCAATCATTATGCCCCTCTTCATCTTATTTAGTTGAGCTAATACGTGTCCAAACTGATGATCAAGTCATTTGATCGCAACAAAATGATTTTTAATTTACTTATTGATGCGGAAGATGTCGGACTTAATCTTCGTTAAGGTCTCATCCTATACCTTGGCCTTTCTTAAAAACTGGCTAAGCATCTCCTCGACTCTGAGATTCCTAGTCTCCATAACATGGTTATGGGGGGTGGGCACATATCGACCACTCCTACAGTTATCCTTGCCTTCTGTGCCTCCTTCTTGTCCTCTCTACTTTGTACGGTAGCTTTCTTAGATGTTTCTACCCCTATCTAGTTCTCGCATCCGCTTTAATAGTATCTCCATATTGGCATTACTTTGAGCAAGTATACGTATGAACTCCTTATTTATTTTTCATTCCTCTGGACTTACTCGGCCTATACCTAAGTGATTTGTTGGAAGTTTATTCATAGGCCTCCACACATGATTCAATTTGGCCACCATATCCAGCTACTCATCAATTTCTACGAATGGTTGATCTTTTAACAAACCTCCTAAGATGGTGTCAGCATATGCATTACTATTTGCATCCAGGGCTTGGTAGAAAATCTCCACCAGGACATTGTCAGTGATTTCATGACCTAAGACACTCCTCAAGTGCTTAGTAAAGTTCTCCTAGGTAGTACTGATCGATTCACCAGGAAGTTGCTCAAAGTTGCTGATTTGGCCTTTCAACTTGAGCTTCTTTGACATCGAGAAGTACATCTCCAAAAAGGCCTTCTGTAATTCAGCCCAACTGGTGATCGAACTCTGTGAGAGCTCAAATAGCCATAGTATTCCATTGCCTGTAGGAGACAATTGGAAGACATGATGTCCTACAACATCCATAGATAGATTTTGTGTTCCCATCACACTCTTGCAGATGAATACAGCGTTATGTAGATGGCTATGAGGATCCTCCAATGTGGAAAAAGCCCATGGTTCTACAGTAGCTAAAGCAACTTACTCGAGACTACAAACTTGGTTTTGGCCAGTAGTGGTGGCAACACAATAGCTCTAGTCACCTCCAATTCCATAGGATTTAGCCTATATTGATTTCCCTGACAAGGACTAGCATTAAAATATTGTGGCTATGGAGAGAGGAGGTGGGTTATCATTATCTTAGGCCATTCTCCTCAATGTTCTATTGATCTCTGGGTTAAACAAAGTCAAGGGTCTACCTCAACTTCTCGTGTTGGGTATACAGTACACATATACACTATAAAGAAATAAAAACCACAACAAATGTAAAATGTGGGAAATAAAGATTAATACCCAAATCACTATGAATTAACCAAGTCTAGCCTTATTCCCCAACTACGATGCCAAAATCTTGATGTCGCCCAAGTTACACATCCTTTTTTAGGATAAAACAGTCGTTGTCAAGAAATAAAACCTAACCAAGGTCAAGGTCGAACCGAAGGGAATATGTAGACTTAAGAGAATTCAATTAATGCAATATGAGTGATTAACCAACTTACACCACTAAAAGAGGGTTTTTTTTGCAATAATCAGTAGAAAAGTAAACCTAACTAACACAAGGGTTAAATTAATATTGAGAGAAACTAGGGTATTGTGTTCTGCATGATTCCCTAACTTAGTATCACCAGATAACCTAATTCTTTTTAGTGTGTAGCATGTAGAATGATAAGTTAAGTTCACCAAACCCTTTGGTCCAAGCAAGATGTGAATTTAACTACATGACTTTGCCCATCCCTGCAGTGTACATTACTAACTTACCTATTAGTTCCACTACAACCTCCATTCGCCCAGTTCGGTTGATTAGAACAAAACACATCAATCAAATCCTGTTAATTATTCTTTTTTCCTATTCATTACTACCTTTCTCCAGTCAGTAACACTAGGTGGGTTCTAATGTTGCCACCACTAGAAAACATGCAAAGCCAAGAGAGATAATTAATACATGCATGCACACTTTCCAAGAATTATGAATTATCCAGTCTTACCTTGTTAGTTCTTCATGGTTCCCACAACCCTAGTTGTAGATTTAGCTACTCATGATTTGTGTAAATACAAGACTTATGAATTGGAATAACATAATAGAACACTTACACAATTGAATTAAGAACAAGCAAATCCAACTTCAAAGAGAATCGCAAGATTAAAGATCAAACCGAAGTACAAGGGTTTCTCAAAACTCTCCAATGTTATCTCTACTTAATCTCACTATTTTTTTCTCTCTAATTGTCATATTCTCTGTGTAATTTATATAAAATAACCTAAAAAACCTATTTATAATATTTAAAATTCAAGTCCTAAACACAAAAGGATAGCTTTGTTAACACGCCTCACAAATAGGTTTATGGGCTATATTGCTTTCTACAACTCATAATCGAAGTCTAGTACAGTGCTGCTGGAAAACTGGATTTCAAGTCTACGGCACCCCTCTATGACTCATAATGTAGTTTACAAACCATAGGGGGTTTCGTCTGATAAATATTTAGAAAGTCCCTCATCTATGATCCTCAGGGCATGAAAAATTTTATACGACTCATAACCAATCCATGACCCATCTGCATGTTCATAGAATCAACTTCAAAATATCATCCCCTCACTAGAATTATCCATGAAACCCACTTCACAACCCGTAGAGTGAGTTACAACCAGTAAAAGGTCTCGTACTGCATCAAAATGGCAACTTCTTTACTTTTATCCCAAAACCAAGGCCAACCTTAGAATCCTGGAAATATAAAAAAAAATATATAAAACTAACTAACATCGGATTAAGAACATATAAAAGTATTATATTTTTATAGCACATCAGTTTGCCAAGTGAAACCATGGTATATCCAAAGATTAACAATCAATATTGTTTGGCCATCACTACAAGAAGTGTCAAGATTCAGCAGAGGAGTGTACCATCTTTAGTTCTTGAAGCAAGCCAAGCATATAAGTCCTCTTTATTTGAGGGGGATGTTACTCGTCTAATGATGATGATGTCATAGTCGATAAGGAAGATTATATTCCTGGCAATCACAGGAGTGATTGCAATATTAAAATTGGGGTGAGGGGGGAGCTAGGCAAAGCCAAAAATGCACCATCCTCCAAAAATGTTTCCTCATCTGCCAAAGTTAAAGACACTCAAGTGAAAATTTATCTGTCTTTCCCTCAAAGGTTGAAGATGAAGAATGATGAAGCCAAATTTTAAAAGTTCTTGTCAATGTTTAATTCTCTTTCAAGCAACATCCCGTTGGTTGAAGTTATTGTGGAAATGTGTACATATGCAAAATTTATAAATATGCTTAGGACAAAGAATCTTGAGTTTGAAACCATTGAAGTGTCTCACTATTGTAGTGCAATAGTGTCAAATAATTTTGTAGCGAAGAAAAAAGATCCAAGTGTGTTCAAGATTTCATGCACAATTGGAGTTTATCAATTTTTCAAAGCTTTATGTTATCCGTGACTTACTATCACCTTAATGTCATTGGCTATTTTCAAATAATATGGTATGGGTGTCCCTTCTCCAACAACAATGTGGCTTCTCATGGGGTCGATCTATCAAAAAGTCTGTTGGTACTTTATATGATGTTTTGGGTAGGCCATTCTTGGCTACCATATCACAACCTGATCCCGATTATGATGGCGCATGCTAGATCCCACCTAAAGGCAAGCCAATTAACCAACCCCAGGGTACCTATCCTGAAACACTAGTCACAATATACTAGATATAACTAAATAAACCCACACGACCCACTAAGAACCTAGAAGTCAACTGTACAAAGCTACAATAGACACATGCATGCACCTATATACGTATATAATAATAACCATAATAATAAGGAATACTTCCACAAATACTAGCTACTACACTATACAAGGCCAATCTCTTAATACAATAGATGACCATCAAAAGGAAGGAGACTACAAAGTGTCTAGAGTTGTTCGTGCTCGCCAAAAGTCTTCTGTAATGCTCATGAATCATTAACTTAGCAAACATGGGAAGATTTATAAATATAGGGGGTGAGTATCGATAAAAGGCACACATTAGGCATCATCAGCTGACTGAGTAAAATTCTAAAAATGTATAGAATGCTCAAATATAGAAGACTATTGTAAAACTCACAAATTAGAACCCATCTAACACTAAGTGTATCAGTAACATCCTCATATCCCAGTGGTTAGAATCCAGTAAGTATCGAAACCCAATTGATAGAAACTAAGGTCAAAATCTAGTGACATATCATAAACTAATACATTAAACCCACGTCCATAATCCAGTAATGCATCACAACCCAATGAATAGAACACAGAACCCAGTAATGTATCACAGCCCAACTGACAGAACGTAGTAGAACCCAACTTTTAGTATCATCTATGTTAGTGTGTCAAATAGTACATGGGTGAAAGTCTTAATTATCTATGGATATACACCTTTTCAGTCCTCATAAGGCTAGAGGGTACAACTACGCACAATCTGAGTATTTATTAGTGTATGGGTCGTTGAACCCCTTATAGTCAAATGGGGCCTCAAACCCCTAGTCCTCTTAATCTTGCCTTCGACCTGGGAAAGTCAGCCAGGTCCAGAAGATCTTACAATCAATTGTGGCCTCGAACCCTAAAACGACCCCAAAAGTGCCCAAAAATGTGTCTCGAAAGTGTTCAAAATCGTAATTTCCATATATCTCAAAATTCGTGTGTGATATCAAAAATTTGACTTTATATTCTTAATTAGGGGGAAAATTTGAATGGGAATTGGGTCTAATCCTGATTTTAGAGCAAATTAATCAAAATTTCAATTTCCTAATAATTTGATTTCTAGAATCGATCAGTGATGGTACTGCGATGCGCAGCCATCATGGATATGTGTAAAAATACCCTCCATGATAGGTCTGCATCGTAGAGCAGATGCAATCCTATGTTATTTTTCTACCAGTTTTTCATGTTTGGTCCAAGGCTTTTGGGTCTTGGGCCAAGTCTTTCCATACGTAAAAATACCTATACTTAGCCATATTACACTGTCATATCATACAAGACATTCCCCAATAATCTCTCAAACACTTAGACAAATATTTCACCCTAAATTTCAAGTCTCAAAACTCATTCGAAACTTAAGGATTTCACTCAAGCTTTAAGTCTCCATTTCCAATCTTCATCAAGTAATTTTCCAAAGCCAAGGTATGTGGGTTTCATTCATGGGTTCCTTTCACCCATGAAGGCCACACTTTCTTTTTACCTAAATCCCATGACTTCAAGTTGATTAACTTATGGGTCTTACTTATTATTCATTAGACTATGAACTATGTTGGGGTTTCACGAAATTATGACTGTTTAGCATGTTTTGAGCTATGAACCTAAAATCTATTGTGGGATTTGATGAAGGGTTTTGATGTATAATGCTTGAAGGTCTAATCAAGTATTGATGAATGGTTTTACATGGAATTTTATTGCATGATTTCATCCCTAAATTGCATGCTTTTACACTAGCACTGCACACCCATCAAGTGTTTGACAAAATATTCGATTATGATTTCATGAGAAATTGAAGGTCCAATGCATGTCTTATAAGATGACTGACTTTATAATGATGAAAGGAATGTATGTTTATGATATTTTCTCCATAATGTTGGGAATTGACCATGCCCCACTTGGGAGTTTGTGAGGCCGGGTAACCATGTTAAGGGGTTTGTACCTTGATAACCACGTCGAGGGGTTTGCACCTTTAATTGGGTTGAGCGGTTGGTACCTCAATAACCATGGGTGGTAGGGTGAGATGATCCACCAACCAACTGAGGGGTTGGTACCTTAATGACCATGGGTGGTAGGGTGAGATGGTCCACCAACCAATTGAGGGGTTGGTACCTCAATAGACTTTGAATTATAATGATGGTCTTGTGTTGCACATGTATTATGTTCCATGTAAGCATGATTTACTTCAAGCATCTTCCATGCATGCCATATTGCTATATGCTACTCATTGTCTATGTTTATGAATTTCAATGATATTGCTTTTTTCTTATTACATTGCATTATGTATATTTAGTACATTCACACATACTAACATATACTCTATGACTACATGATATCACCATGTAGGAATCGGAGCCCCATTTGATCATCTTCCTCTACGTGGCTAGTATGCTTTCTCTCAAGCTAGTTGGTGGGTCCTCAATTCCAGGGATAATGACTTAGATCTTATGATATGTATTTAGACTTTGTTTCCTTTATTGTATACTTATGACTATGAAGGTGAGCCCAGTTGCTTGTCTTGGCCCCTACTTCTATCTATGTAGTAGAGGTGTTCCAAGTTATGAAATTATGTTATGAGCCTTGACTCTCTTGTTTTGATGTTTATATTATGAAAGTTTCCTTTTAGCCCCTTGTCCTTAATTCTAATCTAATTATATTATTTAATTGCTTCCGCGATAAATGATATGTAATGATAAGTTAAGAGGCTTGTTTGGGGTCCCTTCGGGTTCCCCATTCACCATGTCATGTCTACACCCTAGGCTTGAGTCATGACAAACTTGGTATCCGAGCACTAGGTTACTAATGGTCCTCAGCATCCAACACACCATGTTAATTAGAGTCCTATTCATGGTTGTGTTGTGCACCATATTTATGAGTAGGAGGCTATGAGATGTTTTAGGAAATACTTCTCTTTTTCTTGCTCTATGTCATGCTATAGGATTAAGGTAAGGTTTTTCCCCTAATAATTGTTCTTTGCTATGCTAGATCATGCCTAACACAAGGGGAAGGAGAGCCCGTACTCCTGAGGAGCAATCGGCTCATGGTGAGCTCTGGGATGCTCTTATTTTTGCTAGCTCAAGTTATGGCCAATAAAGTCAATCAAGGGTCCCTAGCCCCTCATGCTCCTACCCCGGGATCTAGGGTGAGAGTCTTCATGAGGATGAACCCACTGGAATTCTATTTTTCAAAGGTAGATAAGGACCCCAAGATATCATTGATAAGGTCTACAAGGTATTGGCTATCATGGATGTTAGATCGGAAGAGAAAGCGGAGTTGGCGGCCTACCAACTCAAAGGGGTAGCACAAATATGATTTAACCAATGGAAGGAGGGGAAGGGAATCAATAGTCTGATGCTTTGGGAGGAGTTCATGGCAGCCCTTTTAATTGGTTCTTCCCTCTTGAGCTTACGGAGACCAAGATGGTGGAGTTCAATAACAACAACAACAACAAACCCAATGAAATCCCACAAGTGGGGTTTGGGGAGGGTAGAATATACGCAGACCTTACCACTACCTCATAGAACTAGAGAAGATGGTGGAGTTCAATAACAACAACAACAACAAACCCAATGAAATCCCACAAGTGGGGTTTGGGGAGGGTAGAATATACGCAGACCTTACCACTACCTCATAGAACTAGAGAAGATGGTGGAGTTCATGAATTTGAAACAAGGGTCTATGAGTATGAGGGAGTATACCTCAAGTTCAATCAACTCTCTAAATATGCTCCCGACTTGGTTGCCAACCCAAGGTCTAGAATGAAAAAGTTCATGATGGGTGTATCAAATTTGGTAAGTGAGGAATGTCGGTCCGCCATGTTAATTAGTGATATGGATTTATCCCATTTGATAACCTATGCTGAACAAATAGAGGAGGACAAGTTGAGGAAGAGGAGGAGTAATGAGGCCAAAAGGGCCCGTTTTGAGGAAAAGTGCTAAAGTCAAAAGGGTGGCCAGTTCCATCAAGGCCAAGGGTCTTCTCATGCTTCTAATAGGGGGTTTTCTAATGACTTCCCAAGGGCCTAAGGTATTGGTGGTATGATTCCTAATAATGGGTGTTCCAGATATTGTAGGGGTCATGGGGGCCCATGTTTGGAAGACACTAATACCTGTAATGGATGTGGGGAAGTGGGTCGCAAAAAGATTAATTGTCCTTGTAATCGCAACAAGGTTAAAGAGGTTCATCCACAAGGTGAAAGTGCGGTTCCTTTGGGGAGAAGTTTTCAACAAGGTGGTACCTCAAGGTACAATCAATTCTATGCACTCCAAGGGAGGCAAAGGGTTGAGGAGGTTTCCGATGTCATCACCGGTATGTTAAAAGTCTTTGATTTTGATGTGTATGCATTGATAGACTCGGGTGCTACTCTTTCTTTTGTTACTCCTCTTACTGCAAAAAAGTTTCATGTTGAGCCTGAACTATTGTGTGAGTCTTATGAGGTGTCTACTCCTATTGGTTCATCTATTATTTCTAGAAAGGTCTATAGAAATTGTCCCATTTGCATCTTGCATAAAATATTATCTTGTGATCTTGTTGAATTGGATATTGTTGATTTTGAAAATTTTGCCTTGTGATCTTGTTGAATTAGATATTATTGATTTTGATGTCATTCTTGGGATGGATTGGTTGCATGCGTATTATGGCTCTACTTATTGTAGAATCCATAGGGTCAAATTTCAATTCCAAAATGAACCTATCCTTGAGTCGGAGAGTCATGATGTGGTGGTCAAGGGTAGGTTTATATCTTGCATTAAAGCCTAAAAGTTGATCTCTAAGGGGTCTCTTTATCATCTTGTGAGGGTTATGGATGTGGAGTCTATGGTCCTTTCTATAGAGTCAGTTCCGATGGTAAATGAGCTCCTAGATGTCTTCCCAAGTGACCTTTCTGGTGTTCCTCCCGAAAGAGAAATATATTTTGGCAGAACCTCCTTCCCGATACTCAACCCATTTTATTCCCTCTTACCGCATAGCCCAAGTGGAGTTAAAGGAGTTGAAGGAGCAATTGAGAGATTTGTTGGATAAGGGTTTCATTTGGCTTAGACAATCACCTTGTGGTGCACCGATGTTATTTGTGAAGAAGAAAGATGGTTCCCTTAGAAAGTGTATTGACTACCGGCAACTTAATAGGGTTATCATAAAGAATAAGTACCCTCTCCCAAGGATTAATGATCTATTTCACCATCTTCAAGGGGTTAGACACTTCTCTAAAATTGATCTTCAATACGGGTATCACCATGTGAAAGTAAGGAATTAACCGATTGCAAGGGGCTAGTCACTTCTAGAAGATTTATCTTCGGTCTAGGTATCATCAAGTGAAGGTGAGGGAGTGTGATATTCCTAAGACGGTCTTCTGGACTAGGTATGGCATTATGAATTTATTGTGATATCTTTTGGGTTAACCAATACGCTGGCTATCTTCATGGATCTTATGAATAGGTTTTCAAACCCTATCTTGAATCGTTTGTTGTGGTCTTCATTTGATGATATTTTGATCTATTCACATAGTGAGGAGGAGAATATGACTTATTTGAGGGAAGTGCTACAAATATTGAGTGTCACGACCCAATGCCATGGGCCGTGACTAGTGCTCAGATTGGGCACCCAAACACAATCACAAAGCCGAGTTGTAAACAGATGACTTATATATATTTTTTTAAATTGGGCAGAGTTTCCTTTGTTTTGCAGATTATCCCAAAATACCCTGCACATCAAAAGATACCAACAGAGACCACACAGAGTCAACAGAACAACATATATACATACACGAGCTGACAAGGTCGCCATAGCGGGTAAAATCGCCCATTATACACATCATACCAATCTCATCGAACAGATAAGGCACAACCCACACACATATGTCCACAAACCTCTAAGCATACTGACCGAATCATAGGACTGGACAGGGCCCTGCCGTACCCTCGAATAAATATATATAGATCAATGAACGAAGGTATATACCAAAAGTGGGCTCCAGAATAGAGGGAGCACTCCAACACGTAGAAGGGTGTCCTAAGCAGGCGGATCCCCAAACTGTACATCGATACCTACGGGATTGAAACGCAGGCCCCGAAGAAGGGAGGGTTAATACGAAATACATACTGAGTATGCAAAGCAGAATGTACAAAATATAAATCTGAGTAGTAATCGAAACAAAAGTATAGAGGGCAAATGCATATCCAAAAATATTAACATGTTTACTTTCAAAATACAAATTATGCATAGGATACAGGAAATATGGTCGCCCGCCCATCAATGGCGCCATAACATAGCACAACACCAGAAAGTTTCAAATCTCTGAATCCCCATCATTACAACACAAAAATAGCATAAGTGAGCCAGGCGTTATGTATTGTCGTCCCTGTACTTACCTAAACACAACAGAAAACCCAAGTGAGCCAGGCATTACGTATCGCTGTCCCTACACTCACCCAAACACAACATAACACCAGAGCATACCATAATGCGCATGACAACTAACTAGCCTGGAATTCAGCAAATGATATCATAGTAGGCATGAGCAGACCAGTGAGTAATCATATGCATAAAACCTTGTCGTAAATCCAAAAGATAAGCAAGTAGCCATATTTAAAATCGAAAGAACAATTATTACATATTCTTTCAAAAGTTACTGAAATTACATACAGGGCGTCGCAGGACCCACAAACGGGTGGAGACCCGAACTGGCCCAT